>SJOL01008319.1:544910-563307 GCA_004794785.1 Opisthorchis felineus | reverse complement strand
TGAATGTGCGGGATGGGGCAACGATCTGGAATAGTGATGTTATTTAGTGCGCCGTAGTCGCCACAGGGTCTCCAGTCAGTAGTTGTTCTTTTTGGTACCATATGGAGTGGTAATGCCTAAGTGGAAGGACGAATGATTCCAAGTTGTAGCCTATGTTGAAACACATCCTTAGCAATCTTTAGTCTCTCCGGATGAAGTCGTCGTGACATGCGCAAACGGGAGTTCCGCGTGAGTCAATGTGATGAACCACATAGTGTGTCAGTTCTGCCTGATGAAAATTGGGCCTTAAGAGCTCCGGAAATTCGCGGAGTAAGTCGTGGTAACGAGAAGAATCGTGTGGTGATAGCGCTAACGGGCAAATGTTCGGCGTACTTGTTGGCTTTCCTCTGACTGATAATTGAGCGATGGCGTCGTAACGGTTGCCCACGGTTGCGTCCACTGTCTCCCTCGTGCTTTGTTTTGTTCCCCATCACACAACATGCAACACGAAACAACATCGTCACAGTGAATACGACCTTTGGTCAACAACAGGTTCCGTGAACTCGTTAAGGTCGCAATGTGATTTCACATTATTGTTTTCACGTTCCACTCGACATATATAAGGACGGAACACGGCCAACCAAAACACACAAAACACAGTCAACACACACATACTCGCGCGCGCGCAGGGGGCAGGGATTCAGCCAAACACTTCAAGTTCACGGACAATTACGGAGCACGTGTAGCAACTATGTCTGCGGAGAAAACACGTTCCCGCTGTCCGGACTTTCACCCAGGAACTCTCACGAGTTATCCACAAACGATAAGTCACCTTTTGACTTTTCCATTGTTTGCACTGTATTTATTTTGCCATGGTACAACTAGTAACTGTAAACTACTATCTACCATAGTAAAAACTGTTATTACTGCATATACCTTTTGAGTCATATTGTGGCAATCATAACCTGTGCACTAATAAATTGGTGATTTTAAGCAGACTTTCTATTTGCATTTAGTTAATCCATTGATTAATTAATTGGAACTGGTTTCCAGGGCTTCTCCACGGCATCCTAAATGTGATGGAGACTTTCAAGCTGACTGTATACAAATAACTGCTTCTGAATTCGTCCTAACTGCCATTTAGTGAGTGCTTGTCGAAACTTTTGAAAAGGACGAAATGGTCGGTGTTTGAAGGAAACGTGTGTGATAGCTAGAAGACTTTCAATTAAACTGGCTTTTTAATGCCTTGCAGTGCTACGGTGTTGTGAAAAAGTTTGCTGAGGGCGGAATGAAGACTAATGAAGTTCCGAAAAACACTTTTGGTATAGTTCATTAAAAATGAAATTTTTGATTGACTTTATTAACTTAAAAACGTTTTAATTGGACATCTTTCACAGATGAGGAATTTAGTTCCACTCAGAAGTTGGTGAAACAGGAAGCTTTCATTTGAGTAAGCAATTGTCCTGTATTCTTAGAACAAAGGCCACAAGTTTCATGAAATATACCTCAGTTTTTATTGAAATAACTGTATAGTATAGTTTTCCAGACATAGTTGCTCAATGTTCTTGTATGAATCGATTCTGGTACATTCTAGTTTTTTTGTATTCAAACGATGCGTCCTGAAAGTTGGTACGATCTGTTTCCGAAATGAACTCATTCGTAAATTACACTAGTGTTATTGCCACTGTAGGTATATTTTGTTACTTGCATAAAACTTGGTGTTCATTTCGAACATGTGGTTTATGAAAAGTTGATAGGCCCGAAAAGAAGGAAACCAGTAGGTTGTCAAGTATTTTTTTTAACAACCTTATTGAGTAGCGTGTAATGCCGAGAAAGTACTCCAGTTCCATTTTTAAAATCACTGCACCGTAGTCGCAGTAACAAGATACTCCGTTCAGGGAGCTTGCTTTTTGTTCACATCGTTGTCTGGAGACCGAAGCTTATTGTGGCTGGCACGAACGACCTTCTTTACCCCAGGCGAAACGTGCTGAAGGACCCCAGTCCGAAAGTCCCCCACGAATTCGTCCTACGTCCCACCCAAGCAACTCGCCATTCTCGCCATTTCAATTTCCCGGTTGACGCATCTGTCAGTTGGTTATCACTACCAACCCAGCGTCCAACCAGGCGCTATTTTCCCCCTTTCTCTTCACAATGTGCATCCACGGCTTGCCTGTTCCTGATTCATTCTGTCGGTGTAATCATTCTGTTGACTTTTTGATTAATTCAGACCATTGCATTTTAGAAGCTCACGTGCAATTACAAACAAGGCTGAGTATACGTTTTTGCTAGTCCATAGAGCCGTCCTTTCTTACTTACTGTTTAAAAATACCAAAATGTTATTTCTTCTCCCCTCCAATAAACGTAATTAAGATACCACCTAAAACCTCGGAACTTTTATGGTTTGCAACATGTCTACACAGTTTCAATGAGGTGAAGTACCCTCGTGCTACTGTGGATAACAAACTCATTTGGCCGCCTCTCTTTCAAACTGCTTTTACCCGGCAGCCTTATTTTCATGGTCTTGGGCTGAGCGTGATATCGGTTACTTTAAATGTTGCGAGCAAATTCACTATCGCATGAGTTCATCCCGAAGTGATTTGCTTTCTTCACGTCACATTCGCTGCGCTTTTGGAGTTTAGCCACCGCAACAACAACAACAAGAAGCTTTAAAGTGCAGTGGAGTCTTCAGGAGTGTCTTTCTTGGCTCTGTGATCAGCAAGTACTTTGACTCCCGTAGTAAGATTTTCCTGAAGATATTATCGGATACCCAGCACCCCTCATCCGATTTTATCTCAAGCAGTATTGCTCGCGCTCCAAGTGCAAACTTTTATCCAGGAGAACTATCACGCATAGGAATTTTGTGGTTTGCTACATGATCTCAAATCGTGACATCTCTAGGCATGTTGTGCTCCCATCACCTCTTTTTAGAGGAGTTACTTCTACTACCTTGTCATCTATACACCATATATCTGTACCCGCTACCGATTTGTGTGCCAGAAATTCGCATTTCTAGATAGATAAAGGCAGCTTGACTTGTTTTCCCGTCATTTAAATGTTGTCCGCAGACATAGAAAATCTTGCTTAATGGATGCCTACTGAAAGTAGCCTATATTGTGCAGGTTTGGCAAAAATCTCAACCACAAGCCACGAACAAGAGACTGGTCCATGTTTGTTTATTGCCACAAATAGGCTAAACAAACCTGACTCTGACACTGTCAGGGACCATTTTTACGAGGCCTAATATAAACATCGCCCAGTTTCAAACAGAACTTTCGATATTACGCGGGTGCCTGTGATAAAGACGCTCGATTGGGTGGATCAAACGCATGTGAAGCTCATTTTATATTGAAATCAAATGCACCGACAACGGCAAACATCCGCAAGAAGCGTGTGCAGACCGTAACGTGTTTCTGTACAACGATTATTTTCAGAACACTCTGCATCGCCTAATGTTGTGGTACCCCATCAGCATGTTGGTTTGCAGCTGAAAGAAAGCATCAATCATCAGCGGCCTTGATCGGGCAACGACTGCGTTCAAGCCCAAACACATGTGAACTCTGAGAATGCGCTCGTATGATGTCACGCCTCTTCACACTTTTTCGGGCTGCCTCAATGCAAGTAACTCGTTCAGATTCAGAGGAATTATGCTACCGAGAAATCAAGCAAAGATGTAAAAGTTAGTTTGTTCAGGATCGATTAGATGACATCGTTGAATGTCAGTTCAAAAAGGAATGTCAGTTCCTTAGTCGTGGGGCTTGAGGATACTGAGATATCAATTTAAAAAACCTATATCCAAGCCGAAACCTTGGCGGTTTCTCAGATAAATCTAACAGGATATTCAAAATGGATCCAATAGTCTGGTCCCCAGTTGTTACTTCAAACAGAGGTCAGTTTCTCACTGAGAAGGGTAGTAGATTCTAAAGTTTGAGGTTAAAGAAAAGCGCACGGTTACGGGAGTGCCTCTAGACAGTTTGAAGTAATGTTTGTTGCAGGTTCTCAAAAACCACTCGCACTGGTAAGTGAAATCATCAAGGGCCGTAATAACTCTTTGATCTCTAGTACAGCCTTACACTTGGGCCGATGAGACAACAATCTATAAGCAGAATTCCGCCGGCCATTTTTTCTGTTCATCCGAGTTGTTAACGGGTGGCGGAGAGCTCGACTGCAAACACTGGATCATCGCCGACATCGAGATCGCCTCTTCTCTCGACAAATATCGCGCTCATACAGCAGGCTTACAAAAAATCAGTGGTAAAGATGCTTAGACGTATATATATTAGTAGGGTCAACTGAGAGTATAAAAGGGAAGTGGGGAATTTCTCTCAGGCTTCCTTGATTTCAAGTGATCCGAGAAACCATTTCAGGAGGTTACCAGTTCGGCTCGACAGTAGTTCCCACATCAAACTTATGACTACCTAGGTTTACAACTACACCTACCTCCCTTCTTTGTAACCCACACTGTTGACAAAAGATCTAAAGCCTAAAAGGCGCGGACAAGCCCAAGCATAGCCAGCAACAGTTGGGGTACTAATCGGTCAAGCAATCTATGGTCCACACTGCGATGTGTTAGTCTTTCCATTATAAATGCCTGCCAGACCACATCCGTGTAAGTGGTTTGAGCACTGCATCGGAACAGCCCGAGATTTTGACGCAACCTGAAGAAGGTGACCTTAAGTTAGTTGATTGGTGTAGCCTTCCTCCGCTAAACACAGCCACAACAAACTGTGTTCATATCATGGCTCCGGAGTCTTACTGCAAAACAGAATCCGGACCAGTAAGCCCTCACCTCGCTCATCACTCATGGCGAAAGAATGTGGGGACCATCAGTGCCATCGTCGTCATCGTCTTCATCATCAGCATCATCACCAACGTCCGAAATAGCAGCTTCAAAAGTAACAACGGCACCATCGATAGCAATACGTCAGTGATGCAGATTAGCGAATTACCGTCATACAATCATGAGGAAGGATTAACCTGGCGAAATGAACGAAGAAAAGGGTTGAATGTGAACTTATTTCAAAAACTTCCCATTTTCAGGGAAGATGCCATAGTACAAAGTGCGTATACCGACGAGCCCCACCGAAATAGACAACATATTGTAGTTGGCCTTCATCCAGGGGGTCGAACCAGTATCCTTCGCGAACTCCATCCGACACTATCTTAACTCACACCGACAGACTTCATCTGCTACCACGGTTCATTCAGCTGTCAAGATATGCAAAACAGCCATCCAACTCCGCATCCTAAAAATTCATTGAGGCACTTCTGTTTGCTGCTCACGAGCCAACGTTAGGCGTCGATATACTAGAGTAACTGGTAGCCTCAGCAGAAAAGGCATACCACTGTATTGTTGGGAATGCTGCTTTATATGGCCCTTTGAATACAGGTGCTGATTAGTCCCAGCTGGTTGGAACATGTTCTTCTTCACATAAAAGTTCATCCTTTGAGTAGCGCCTGGCCCAGCACTCCGATGTTTTTTTAACCCGGTAGATCATATGTACCCTAGAGACTGAGGATTACTTGAAACTCACAAATCATGGGTCAAGCTGTGCGGTAAAAAACAGACGATCAACCAAAAATGTTGAAGACATTCCGCCCAGCTAGCCAAACTCAGGTTTTCAATATGAAGTGAATTTTCTCCAGCATCTCAGATTAACTCAAAGGCATCTTTGCTCTTAGCCGAAAGAGTAGCTGAAACAGTCTCCATCCATAAGCGTCTTCAACTCACTAGACGTTCTGAATCTGCCATGGTAACACATTTAACACAGGAGCGTTCAGATTTCTGGTTATTCTGTACACTACTGATTCGTTTTTTCAGTAAAGTTCATGTCAACAGTCAACCGAGTTGTTGTGTTTATTGTTCACTTTACTTCCGCCTGGTAGTTGAACGTTGGACTTCTAGTTCATGTGCCGCAAAGTTGCCCTCTCAAAAATTAACAGGTGCATAAATACACACCCGGTGGCAAAATTAGGTAAACACTTTTTTAGATTGTGAATACGCTGTTGGATCTTGCCTGGATTATTGAATACTTAGGTTCTGAACTTTGAAAAATAATATAGCAAGTCAACATCGGCCATATTCTTGTGGGATATAAGTGAAAAGTTACCACTACTTAATTGTATAAATATCTGCCAACACCTGAGGCGTTGTAGGTTTCTCTAAATCTGGAGGCCCTTTCAAATTTTCGGAATGATGCAAGTAGACAGAATACCTTCGTGGAAGTGAAAGGAGCTGCGAAGCAACCTCATAACACTTTCTTCATGGCAAAAATCTGGACAGTAGCTGGATGTTCATTTTTCAGAAAAGCTCAAACACTCGCACGATTATTTTTTATATATTTCGTCCCATTCGACAAACGCTATAGATATCTGGTTATAGTGTGTAGGTTGGAAAATGCGCAATCACTTGTTCAAAACGTGCTCTGAGCTCATGAAAAGTCAGTTTATCGCAGTGGACAAAAAAAAGAAATTCCTGACATAAAAATTATGAGACCAGAGCATCCAATGATGCCTAGTTTAACACGAGGATAAAATTTGGTTGAACAGACATGAAACTGAGCTAATCTGAACATAATTGTGTCCCGATTAAAAAGGCAGCTAAATAAGCATAAGACAAAATTTATGCTCGTTTTCTTTTTCCTAGGATGTTTCTTTAGGGAGAAACCATTTTTTCTGCCGAGAGCTTTGTTAAGATAAAGGCTTTTCATCAGTTGGAGCGGGTTTTGGCATCAAGGTTCCAATATTAGTGAGTGTATCGACAAGGTGACAGAAAGATACATTTCGGCGGAGTAATTTCACCTAGTTGCTCCCGTATGGTCGTTCTACCCCTTTGGCATGCTTGTTTGAAAGGCTAGGCAATGAGGGCATTTCATAACATGTGAACACAAATCAAAAGTCGTTCGCGTAAAGCCTGACTAACGAAGGTGAGCCAAAAGTGTCCAGGAAGTTCGATAGCCAGGAAAACCTTGCCTCACACTGTCGAACAGCGTTAAGTTAGGTAGATAAAAAGAAACAACCACAGTGCTCTCCGTCAGAGGACTTGAGAATTCCTCACGCAGACTAAAACAGACTGGATGGTATGTAATTGAGTTTGTTGGCTTTAACCCCCAAGTGTTTCAATGATTTGGGTACATTTTCAAAGATTCTAAAAGACAGTTTGTTATGGTGTAATTGTTACGGTGAGTGAGCTGAAAATAATGGACTTCGGTTTTGACAAGGGACGTTTATTTTAGTACGTGATGACGACTGATGCAAAAAAAGTAGTTTTTTTCAGTGACCTCGTTAGAATATCACTTAAACTTCTTTTATTCTCATAATTCATTGGCCGGAAAATCAGCTCTTTTAACCTTCTGTGTCACCCTGACCGTCTACAAGAGAAACCAAAAGTTTGTGAATTATAGTTTTGAAAAGCGATTGCCCCTTATTGTCCCTTCTCGGAAGCATACGGTCCATTAGGATGAGAAATAAGCGGTAATTAAGTGAGAAGAAGCGCATCTGTCAGAAAGAACACTCCACATCAACCTAATATTAGAAGGAACCTACACGACCTTTGAGGTTTTGTTAGCCTCCGACGCATTATGACTCAGTGACCAGTGAATTTCGGTACTTCCTCATCTTCGATGAAATAGTTAGGCGTGAGCACACCTACATTTGGTTGACTAACAGTATGGTAATTACCAGCTATGTATTAGCTAAGATTATCAGGCTGAAATAATAACCTTTGTCTAGCAGCCTCATTACCACCACGGATTTAACCGGCATCTTGTGTCTTATCATAGTAAATTTTGTCGAGTCATTTGTCGGTTCTGGTGACTTTTGGAACGAGTAACTGCACTGCAGAAATGCGGTAAACCTGTGTGACCAAGTCAGCGTTTTGTTAAAACAAGGCGTTTGTAAATTTGAATTACAGTTCAGAGGCTACTGTTCTGCTACGGTTACCCTCTTATTTGTGACGAAAAGCCCAGATATTGGACGTCTCAATACGAATTTCTGTTTAAGCTGCACATTGTTTTGACAAATGTGGTTTGCGCCCTACGGAAGTTGAGTTCTCTGTTTGATAATTTTACGAAACTATTATATAACATGTGTCCTGTAACTAACCAGCACGGACAGTAATCACACGGGGACAATGGGCATCTGCCATTTGACGAATTAAGCCTCATCCCATCCTATTGATATACTGTTGTGAGGGGCCTTACTGTTTTCGTTTACCTTTGTTGCTTAGATACCTCTCAAATAAACAAATATGAATAGCTAGAAGAGCAGTTGTTTTCAGCGTTCAGGCCAGTGTTCGCAATTTTTTTCGGAAGCCGGTACGAATTCACGGCAGTTGGGTAAGTGCTTCTAGTGTGAAGCTGAAAGAAGGCCTAAAAATTGTTGCACTCTTGTTTTTTTCTTAAAGTTTTCATGCAACTTACGCAATAAGATGTTTTTTGTGGAACAGAATCAAAGACCTCTCCTACGGACTCAGAAACTAGCAAAGTTTTATTAAAAATAATCATCATTTTGGTACGAAAGACCTCAATTAGTTAATATTTACATTAGAGCCCGGTTCAAAAGGGTTCTTCACGTTTAAACTTTGTGCAAGAGAGAATAAATGCCAGAAGAACGCGATCATCCATGATGTTGGGTTTGTACGCAAATGACTCTTGTCTTCCCTTCCTGAAGTCCTCTTTCCGTAAAGCCCAGAATATTGGCTTTCGTTTCCGTAGTTGGTTCATCTTTTGGTCAAGAAACGCGTGTACCCCTTGAGAAAAAATGGACTACCAATTACAGACTTAGTCAGCAGAATAAACTTATTTAAATTCACCACCCACTCAACCCCGCACTGACGATGTCACCTCGATTGGTGATGAAACATTTGCAATCCAACTGCCAAGCTCGGCGAACAGACCAACAACCAAGCAGCGCACCCGAGCTACCTATATTCCAAAACATTGCCAAATTCACCAACATTCTGGCAAAATACTGAATAGTTCTGCCGCAAAATGAGAAGTATAGGTGATGATATTATTTTCGCTAGTGCCCGTACAGTGAGAAAATACCCCTTAAAATATTACCAATTACATCATTATGTATGCTTTTGTTTTAGGTGGCTATACCTTTCGGAAATGAATCGAACTGGAAAGGTCGTGTTGTTCGTCATATTTTTCATTGGTCTGGTGGCGAATTCCACTCAGCTTGGGTAGGTCATGTCTGTTTGGAAGGTCTGACTTTTAATTACCATCGGGACACATTGCACCCAAGCGGTCTCGAAAATATCCATGCATACGTTTTGACTTCATCCCAATGCGACCGTTTAGTTACGTGCTACATTCGATTTAGATCAAAGTCGGTTAGACAAAACTACACACATGGGTTTTCTTGAGTCCAAATTTTAATTTTCCACTAATTACTCCTCCTAAGAGAAAACACAAGGAGAAATATAAAGTTACGTCGGAGACAGCTTGTACACGTGGTACAGACAAACATCGCAGTAATTCCGAAACAGGCGGTCGGTTTTACTTAATAACGAACGGTGAATGAGAGGAATAAACCCACTCCAAGAGAAAAGGAAACTTATCCAGAAGTGTGGTACATTGTTTCTGGCATCCCTCTAAAGCAATTTTGTAGAATCACTGTACAATCCGACATCACACCAATCAGCTGTCAGCATCTGCATTCAGAAATTTGTTCTGTTTTGATAGGCTGTGTTCACCAATGGAATCCATGTTAACCGAACAGCTGGTCGTCCTCTTGATGATAGACTAAGTTTGATCGGCTCAGTCGTACGCCAGCTTCATAATATCAGATTTTTTTCTAAAATGGTGTTCAAGTTCGTCCTCGGGAGTGTATATGCTTTCACGTAACGTGCTTCGGGGCTTTTCATCTCAAGATCTTTTAAATTCTTTTTTAATTTCTAGACGAAAATTTCTATCTGACACTATGCTTTGGTGTTTTCTACTATTCGTGGACGACTACTATAACGAGTTAGTGAAAAATAAGGCTGTGAAGGACGGAGAACAACAAACGATTCTCAAGTACTTTGAAAAGTTCACAGAGTTTCCGAATCCCATGGTGGTGTTTTGCAAAAGAGCGTTTAGATCCTAGATTCGTAACCCTCTGGGAGAATTACGTCTGATCAAACTCAATTGAAAGTAGCATACTTTGATGTACGGAAGCATATTAAAAGATCTACTACACAACGAAGATTTGACCACTCATCCAAATGGATATGTCCTCTTTGTGAATGGGTCGATTTGCAGCCCAGATGGTCTGTTTTTGTAGAACGATTGCATAGGTGCGCTTTCTCTGAACAGCTTATTCAATTTCTGGTCCGTGGACATGGTTTTCCACATGGCTTTCCTTCTTGTTATCGAGCTCGTCCTAAGAGAATGGAGGGACGGCCTATGTTAATCAGCGCAGGTGACATGCCTAGTTGTAGTGTATATGCGGTTACTAATTTACTTTGCATATACTTCATAAGAAATATTTCTCTGAGCAAAAAATTCCCTATATAAAGTAACACAAATAGATAGGAATATAAGTGGAACTGGTGAGAACGCTCAGAGTATTGCACTATGATGTGAACCCTGCAAATAAATTTGGTTCCCTCAGCAATTTGTCTCCGTAGGTTCACTCGAACAACCTGAAACACAATTTTGTGGCCTGTGGAATGCATTCCAGTCGGTGAGAAACGCAGATTCTTGTCACAGAACCTACGTTCTTTCTTCTGATTCCGAACGTGTTTTACCAGCTTATTTTTTCCTTTATTGTCGACCTTCGTATACTTGGATGATTTTCCATGGATCTGGTAATGATTCCTAGGGCGTTTTTTGATTGATTTGTCTATTTAATCGTTTCTTTATATTTACACTTCCTAGTGCTCCTCGTTAAAATGAAAATAACTTTGAAAATAGAGCTCCTGTTGCCCAGGTTACCGATTTATAGCATTGTATTAACGTTCCACATTTACGGAATGAAACTTGCCTAACACAAACGCCATTCATGGGATTTCGTGCATCCGTCAACCTGAGATCAGCGTGTGTAACTAGGATTTAGGTCATCAAGAAGAAAATTTGGAAATATATCAAAATATTTGTATCTTGGATGGGTTAGTTTGCTGCTGATCAGGTCGCAGTTGTTAGCTATTAGCTTAGAAACGTTTCTTTGTCACCAAAACTTTTCGTGTGCGCAGTGATGCTGTCTCCTCGTAAGGTGGCAAAAAGTATGCAAGCTAATCGCCGGGCTCGACAAATCAGTCAACAGCCAAATAGTGAATTTTTACATTGGGAGGCAAGAAAACGATACTATGCAATCTTTTCAGTGGTAGTAATATCTCAATACAAAGTTATAATGCCTTCAGAATGAAATCTGGGCAGAGGACAAGCCGCGAAGCGGACTGTTTACGCCTTATCACTGTCTTGAAATCTAAAAGGGGTGGATGAATATTTGAAGTCTGCATTAGATTCAGAGGGGTATGTCCGATTTCCGAAGCTTGGAAGACATGAAGGCGACTGTTCATGAAGTTCAACAAATTGCCCTAAGATCCACACCAAGTTGAGAGGCATATACTTTAAAGTAAAGTCTAGCACCCGAATCGGCTCTCGTTCCAGTTTCCAAGTCGTATACAGCGATGTATCATTTTATACGCTACAGGAATCACTGGGTGAAAGGGACGATTGATAGCAGTAAATGGGCTAGATGGACTGCTTAGACTATGAGTCACTACCGAGGCAATGCAGCCTGCAAAGGTGAAGAGAAATGCGCATTTAATGGTAACTCCTAAAACAAGAGCTTTGGTCCCGATTATTTTGTCGATAAGTCCCGCCTTTAGCAAAAGACAAAAGGACGAAATAAGGGCCTTCAGATTGCGTTTTGATCACCAAACATGTCCTCAATTGACCGAATTTGTCAGCCTGAGGAAATGTGCCTTTGACTCATCCGATGGATATGGCATCAAATCCAGGTTTTTACCGAAAACTATAAGAAAACAGCAACCAAACGTAAGAAATTCCCGCCGGAAAACGCCAACCGTGTGATTGGAAAAACCCCAAAACCGACAACCTTATCGGATGAACATCCGCAGCTTTAACGCTCTTTGGTTTGGGCCATAGCTGAGTGCCCAAGGTGTCTGGTCAAGATAAGTAGGTGATGTTGCATATCGATCGTTGGTGGAAAGTTGAAATATCAGATGACAGTATTCTTTTAGTTGATACAGCAGTGTCATGGATTTCTTTTCAGCATCATACACATACATATCCGTCTGATATGAGCCTACAAGTCAACGGTAAAATGAGCTAGAAAGTTAAGACCAGAGCTATACCAATGGAACAGCAATCCTTATTGTCCAGTATATGTAAATACTAGCACTTGGTTTGAGTTCCTGAGCTCTGTTTATGTAAAACAACATTAGAAAGGTTATAAATCTCAAAGCTTATACGTGTTTGGGAAGACTGAATTTCCTTCAGACAGGAGTGACCGTTTGAAGGGGCGACTTGGTTGAGTGTTCTCTCCACACTGGAGCTAGCGTATCTAGGTGTGAAGCACTCTAGGTTATCACTACATGCTGAGTACAACTCGTAGGTGACTATCATAGATACACAGTGTTCAGATGAGCTCAAACATGTCTTTGAATGAGCTGAATTTACTAATGGCAGTTCAGATAATTCCATTGTTCGCGGTCTGTTTTCAGTAGTAAGGATCGCGGGCACAAAGAGCAGAGTGAAGACTATGGGAAGCACAAACCTCATGGACCTCAGCCTCCAGGACACAAAGGTAAGAAAAAGAATATCATTTTTCTCGTGGTCCATCAGCGTGAACAACCTACCCCCGCCAGCTGGACCTCAACCATTTGCATAAGCCAGATGCGAGTTTTCGTGCTCTATCCTATTCGTGTCCACCTCCACATTGACCTACTGCGTGGCAGTTACTTTTACGAGGTTTTAGGCCATACGAGAAATTCCATTTGGTCTAAGTTTACGTTGATCGTTTGTGGTACCGGTTAAAAATGCCCCTCCTTTTTACGAGCATTTTTACGCAAAATTTCCAACTCTGGGTGAGAACTAGTGGACAGTGAATCCCTTGAGGAGTTACAGCAACAAAGCCAATGCTTATCACAGCCCTGGAAGATAGCTTATGTATATCCAGCATAAAGTACTCTTCAAACATTTTTTCTGGTTAGTACTACATCCGCGTGATGAATTCACCTTAGATTGTTTTGACAAGCTATTACTGGGAGTTGGGGATGAACTTCACCAGCATACTACGTTTCTGTTCACTGTACGGTGAGTTTTGCGTGACAAGATAGGTCTTTTTCTTAGATTCCTGCCTTAACCATTTTCCTATTTGAATTTGGTTGTTGGGCTGGTAGCTATCAATTGACTATACTAACATGCCTGCTTTTTCCACTGAAACAAATCTTGGTGTAGTCAATTGCGTATGCCAACACTCATTAAGTAATTCTCATAGGCCAGTTATTCTTGTCTTGAAGAATCACTGCATCTTTTTTATGAAGGGACTACTTAAATGGTTGCTGAAAACTTTGCGCTTTCATCATAAACGATTTAACTGAATTCACTTGAGCCTCCTGTCGAAACCAAATTCGCGTGCAGATAAGATTAGTTGTCGAAATTAGTTCAATTTGAGATTAAGTAGAAAACGGACCCAAGAAGGGCAAAACCAGCCTTCGACTGTCAAGGAGTTTCTTTCTCGAATCTCTCGAATATCGTGTCAAATGGAACTTAAGCGACCTTTGTGCAGCACATTCAGTTGAAGAATGTCATAAACAAGAGTTTCGACTGAATCACCCGTGAAACCCAAATTGGTATGCAAATGAGAGTGCGTCTGTCGAATCACTGTACCTAGTTAATGTTTCTCCATATAATTTTTAGTTTGGCGTGCGGTGCAGCCGCCAGTGAACCGCTAGTGAAGCGCTATGAAATCGTTGTTTTAAACCAGAGGGGTTTTGTTCCTTCGACAATCCTGCGTTTGAAGTAGGTAGCTACTTAGCAACACTAGAAAAATATCCATGAAGAAGCGGGATTATAAAATTCGTAATTAGGTATAGATTGACAGGATGTGTCACCGTTGTATAGCAGACGGCGATTATTCAAGCACTTTTGTTCACCAGGTCACAGACTGGTTGACAGCTACACTACGAAACTACAAGTCTGTCTTAGACAGGCAATAATTCCGCCTAAATTTGACTCGCATAATGATCGAAATTGGGACAGCAAAAATAAACTGCTAAATCATACAGAGTTACTTTTCTTCCGTTTTTTTTACAAGGACTCAAGCGACTCTTGTGCTTTTCGGCAGAATTTCATTTTTTGATGTTCTCCATGCTGAGATCCAAAAAATTGCTAAACAGGAATTAACGATTGGTTATTTACTAGTAGTAAGAATGAAATAATTGGTGGCTGTCGTCTTCAAGGCTCACAACTTCTTATTCAAGCAAGCTGGCGCTTTTTCAGATTATCCATCGATCTGACAACTTATAACACGGCTGATTAGCTACACAACTGTATGCAACATTGTTCTGGGCCCTGATCCTCTCAACAGCAGGTTTTCTTTGGTTTCTGTGGGTCCTTGGCGCGAATTACGTCCGTTTTCATTAAAAACTTCTTGGGCCGAGTGGACTGATTCCTCAGTTGGATTTTCCAGGGAGGTAGTCGAATCATTCAGACATTGGACTCGATCGGCTTGTACAACCACAACACACTTAAGGCACTGAAGGGACTCAGACAAAGCAAAATCACGCAAGACAGCAGTTTGGGTATTTTTCAGGAAACTGTGGGTGGTTAGATAATGAAGGGTCACAATATTTTCACCACTCGCTTAACGCCCAAGTATTTGCACCGGACGGAGTGAGAACTTCTCTTAAATAAAGCGCCTCACCTTAAGATTTCAGAATATACAATCTCATGAAGGTTATCAGTGTAGCCATCTGATCAGCAAACAAACTATTAAAGCTATTATTTCGTCTAACTGATGGGAAATAGGAAGAAGCCACAATAACGTTTCTCTTTTGGGTATGTTACAAGCCGCACTTTGTGGATTAATGTCTTCGGTTTCCGTAGCACAACGTCAAAACTATTGCCACTATTTTGCTGAATTTTTTTATTCAGTTGAGTAATAAAAAGATTTACCTCACGTTTACCTCAAACGAAGAACAAGTTATGTAGTTATTATGCCTTTGTGAGAGGAGTAAGCGGTCACTTCTGTCCTGATCCCTAGACAAGTAATGCAGTCCTTCGTGGGGTAGAACGATAAGAGTCGTAATCTCATCTATACATAATACACAAACTATGGCTGTGCCAGTAGATCCAGGCTTGATTTACTTAAGAACTCCAATAGTCGAGCAGAATACCTCCAGCAGACTTGTTGGAATGTTTCTGCTGGTATGGGTGTGTTGGGAATGAAGTAATTTGTGTTTTTTTTGTCTCAAAGCCCAGTTTTGTTCGAAGCTAACGGACCCGCTATCTGCAGAGGCGTTTTTAATCTGTGGAAATAGCTTACGAAAGAATGCAACATGCCAGCCTCTCTAAAAGTGCCGTTACGCTCCTTTTCATAGAATACTTCTGGTTCTCTATGAGTAACTATCACCAGGTCGAGGAACTGCACGAATTCACCAAGGAGGTCACTATACATGAAATATTATGCAAGGTCAAGAACGGAATTAGTCGCAAAAAGCAGCTCATGTTCTCCCCAAAAGTGCAAAAGTTCACAGTATTTTTGCAGGGAGTAAAATTCACCGGGGAAAATCATGAAAAATAAACTTAGACACAGAAGACACGCGCTGGTTAACTTTTTGGAAAAGTCGGAAAGACGTTTCTAAAGTTGTATCAGTTTTACTACAAATCCCTGTATGTTCCACTTATGACCATTGTCGTAAAGTAAAACAAGTCCGCATTTTGTCTGCCCGAGTCCAGGAAGATTAAGCACTCCAACAGATCAATAATACTACTGTTTAATGTAGTACAATGAATTAGCCAGCCTCAACCTGTCAACTCACGAGGAGCTCATTTTCTTTTATGCGAAACCGATTGCACATCAGACAGTATTGTAAAATAAATCTGATAAGCTGCATTCACATATCTTACCTAATCTTTTAATGCATTTTCGTACTTTTAACGCTCCTAAATTAGTCTACACAGAATAAATGTAACACACTACTTAGAGGGTTGCTGAAAACACTTCCACAGAGACATAAAATGTTGCTAAAGCACCAAACATTGTTCTCAGCGACCTACAGCGTGTCTGAGAGAGTAAGGCTCCCAGTATTGATATAATCGGCAGCGTGCATTCTGATATTTCTAAACACGGACATTTTGGTTTGATAAAACTCTGTTGTCTGCATTATATATATTAATCCTGGTGGTGTTGTAAGAAGACAGCTAAATTCACATTCACAATTCTATTAATCACTTATTGACTTCGTTTCGTGCAGGAAACAATCACCACGAAGTAAGTCTTTCTGTGTATCTGTAATCACACCGTGTATGTTAAGGTACTCATAACCACGAATACAGCCGATCAGTTCTTCTCCGACGTCTTGCCTCAGAGGGATGGAACCCTCGCAAAACGAGGCTATTAACTGTAGCTTCATGCGCTTTGCAGCAAAGTAGCAAAGGTTATGTGGTTTCTCGTTGTTTCAGAAATACTTCTGATTTAACAATGAAATAGTTTACTAAAGGTTAAGATGTTTAGTAATCTGCTGTCATTAAATGAACATGACAAAACCGTGGATGTAATCAGCTTCTGTAAGCATGGTCATAATGTTTATGGAAACGATGCATAATTGGGAGTCTATGCTGTTAATCCGGTAAGTAAACAGTAAGTACACTGCGGAGGACGCGAGAAAACTTCACAAGTCACATAAGCCTCACTTCTGACGCTATTTCCTGCCTTATTGCAAGTAAACCTTGCTGCTCCTGATTAAAGTTGATAGCACTCAGCTACTCACTTGGAGGTCAAGGGTCCGAACCTTCCTAGAAATGAGCATCGCCGATGATTCTCAGCATGGATGGAACATAAGCACGGCGCTTTCCAGTATTTAAGCACCGAGTGATTTTTTGACCATGTGAAGTATGAGATTGTCAAGCAATCTAGATTAACCCGATTAAAAACATGGGAATATGAATTCTAACACAATGTTGAAAGAACGACTAGCTTTAAGAGAATCCCATTTACACTATAGCTGAGGTCTTTTGATCCGTATTTCAGTGACCAGGTGTTCCCAAGGTGATCCTAAAGGTCACTCGAGTAATATAGACAGAGTTCTTCTATTAGTAAGGACATCATCTCACCAGCTTTTCCAATAAAACTGCATCGGCATTACAGGAAAGCTCCATTGTGTACTTTTCTGTCGGCGACTGAATTAGGCATTAATGATGATTCTTTTATTTTGTTTTTTTTTGGTGGTTGGTTTTCTCGAAAAATATTTTTGGTTGAGGAACAAACTTCTGTCCCGTTGACTGTTTCCTCTACTGAACTGTTCTCTCTGAAGGGTCCCCTTTTGGATGAGTACTGTACTGTACGGTAAGTCTCGCGTAAAGAGAACGAGGTAAAGTGGTGACAGTGTGTCGCAGAACTCTTGAATACAACTTGATGCTCTGAAATGAGCTAATTCTCATTCTACCTCAGTATCTAAATGAAGTTCCCACTACCTACCTAGTCCCTAAGATAGGCCTAAAACGTTTATATACCAACCAACTTGCCACAACACGAAAAAATGCACTACGAACTAGTGGGATAAGTTCTGCAAACCAATATCACCAAGTTATGCCTTAGAAGAACATTTACCATTAAGTATTCTGCCTCTAAGCGATTGATTAATTATCTGGAATTGTGGTTTCTACTTTGTTCGTTTGATGCCACATTCTGCTTCCAAACATCACTTTATTCTTTTCTCAATTACTTTAGGTTTGTGACCCAACAGCAGCCAACTGTAAGTTTACATATCCACTTTGATTTTTGGCTTAGTTCAAAGTT
The DNA here is from genome assembly GCA_004794785.1 of Opisthorchis felineus. Classification (NCBI taxonomy): domain Eukaryota; kingdom Metazoa; phylum Platyhelminthes; class Trematoda; order Opisthorchiida; family Opisthorchiidae; genus Opisthorchis; species Opisthorchis felineus. The sequence goes on along the minus strand of SJOL01008319.1, from coordinate 545,355 downwards.
ATTCACTGATGAGCTGGTTAGAGTACACGATCAACTTTTCTGTCGAAACATACACCAACTACTAGATATCCAGGGGTATCTCGAAAGTTTTGAACATCTTCTTCTCTAGGTTTTTGGATTTCATGCTTAGATTTTAACTCACAAAATCCATTGCTTTCTGCTTCGAACAAAGGCGCTCCCATGGCTAGTGGGACTTGAAAGAGTCGAAACTGATGAGCAAAACTTCAGCTGCGGGGATGGGTCAAATCACTTTCTCGGGTGCAGTAAACTGACCATTGGAAGTTCAGAAAAAGCCGGGTAGTATTAAGTTTTGCAACACAATTTCGTGTGATCAAGTGGGACCTTACGGATCTGTTCGTAATGAGACGGCCATGGACTGTATGATGGTTTCGCGAAGGCATAAAAATGAGGGTTGTAGAAAAGACTAACTGCTTTTCACAGACAT
>SJOL01008319.1:508605-542726 GCA_004794785.1 Opisthorchis felineus | reverse complement strand
CAACTGAATGTGCTGCACCAGGCCTCCTCACGTTTCAATTGATACGACATTCGAGATATCGCGATACATTTATAGATGTATAACACTACTTATAAGGTTGCTGAAAATTCTTGGACAGCCCACGGCCGGTTTCGCCCTTCTTGGGGCTCATCAGGTAGGCGCAGTCCTAGGGTCCTAGAGTTTCCGTCAACCTTGTTCTATTTGAACCCAAATTGCACAAAATTAGCGAAATAGACACATTTGCAAACATCATAAAAACGAGAGATTCAGCTGGGTTCCAGGTGAGTCTCCCGCAAAAACCAAATTGGTTCGCGAATGAGTGTATTTCACCAAGTTAGTGATGTTTAGGGATATTACTGAAGCCAGGGGCACAGAGGCTGCAGCTGGACGTGAAGTCTTGCGTACAAAGCGGTCAGTCCTAGTGCTGGGACCAGCGAAGAGTGCGTTCAAAGTCGGGTTGGGTAGGGTAGAAGAGGGAATAAGTGAAACTGTAAGAAGAGGAAGTCGGCAGTAGTATGCTTTCGCTTACCCACCTTGTCGTATACAACAAGTAGTGCGACCAGACTAATGGCAGCACGAGATGGATGTGGCGCGTTGTGACGTTCATGGCTTCACGTGAGTATAGTGACTGTCAAGGCGCCCGCAGCTAGATAAAAGGAACATTGGAATCCTCAACCAAAGACTTTGGCTCAATAACTTAAACGTGAAGCAGCGGGTAGGCGCCGACATACTATCACATTTGTACAAGTTTTTGAAGAACATTTAGCCGTACAGTTTGCAGGCCCCAACCAGGAGGACTAGAAGACTGTGTTCATCGATCAAAAGTCAGCTGATGCTAAAGGTCGGTCGATCAGGGAAAGTGCATATTTTCACCAGCTGCTCAGTGAGCCATCTATGTGCGTATGCAACAGGTGAATGTCAGTAAACAAACGAAAATCTAGTCGTTTTTTTGTAAGCAGTACTTGTGAGTCATATTCCTTCCACGAGGCAGATAACCCCATTTGACAAAATATTGTATCCACTTAATTTTGGCGAAAACAAAGTCTATCGCTTCAGAATGGCATTTTTCCATTTTCTAGTGTTGTCTCAGCCTGATGAGTAAAATAGAAACGCCAGGAAAAGTGCTACTCCTGACAGATAAAGTTGCGCGAAACATGACCACAAGGTACGATTTGCTGTCTAATTTTGCAAATTTTCCAAAGTAAATCAGGCCTAAATGAAGATGTAGTGGAGTCTCGCTGACTGATCGATGGTTCAGGTCAACTACATCGGTTATCCACACCACATAATTCGTCAAACAGCGGCTGGTATCGGACCCGGCCGATTTTCTCCGACTGGGGTGTATAGGATGGTCCCAGAGACTTTGGCGGTTCTCCTTTGGTCGTGGGTAGCCAGTCGACTTCCAGGTTGCCGGTGTAGTCGCATGGCACATTTGGAACTGCTCCGATGTGTTCACAGCGCCAGTTGAGCTGATTGATGAAAGATTCATAGCGAATGGTTCCACTTTGTGTTGATGAGCTGTAATAAAAATAATAATACATTCAATTAAATAGCACTGTACATGAAACGCGAATTGAACACTTAAATCAGATTGTTACTGATCATTTTGTATGGAACTTCACACAGACCGTCTAAAAGGTTGTCTTGAAATGCGCAAAAGCTGGACATTCGAAAGACCAATGAACCCCGTCTGCCGAATCTGACTGAGGCCGGCATGTTGTGGATGCGAGCAGTCCGTCTGTGAACTAAGGGGTACCACATGTTCTAATTGGATAATGACTGTTATGTTTACGTCACTCTAGTACCTCAAAATCGTGATGTACTATTAACGGGATACCTAGCGGACCTCCTGAAAGCTTTCACTGTAACTTACAAATCATCATCAGCTCTAAAATACCGCATACTTGTTATACAGTAGTTAAAGGTGCAGCAGTTTTGTTCGCTGATTATCTGGGGATGTGAAATTTTTCCAAGTCACCGTGTTAGATGGCTGATTGGTTGGTTGGCCAGTCAGTCGGTTGGTTGTTTCTCTGATTGATCGGCTGATTCGCCTCTAAAATTAGTCAGTACAAGTAGAGATCCTGAATGTGGAGTCTGCAGCTTCAACAAATTTCAGGAAACCAGTTTTGTACACCATATTACATGCTGTATGTTAGGAAACGGTCCCTGGATGCGAACGCTGTGACCCAGCTGGCCAGTGGCACAAACACAGCTCATTTACGCAGTCATATGCGCTTTTGTATCGAAACTGTCGCCTTCAATGTGTAGGTGCCCAGGTTCCCGAAAGAAATGACCATACCGTCCGTTCCAGTGCTTGGCCGTATCTGCCTTGCTCTCACATTTTCTGATGACTGAAACTGTAACAGCCGGAACCAATGCACTCTAGGTACATGGTTTAGGGCTGATAAACTGAAATGAGCTGAACTGAACTGAACTAAACTAAACTGAACTGAATTTTACATAGGAAGTTTCATAGCAAATGAATAGAAAATCGTTCAAACGAATTTCCTCTTTCCCTGTTCGGTTTAAAAAGTCATATTTTCGTAGATGGTAAAGAAAGGTAGACAGTCCGATTACTTTCCAAGAGTAAAAGGGTTTCACTCAGTTGGTTTCACTGGGCCTGGCGATCACAAAGTCGTACACCTGAAAGTTAATCGGATGGCTATAGACCAAGTGTGATTGGATCTCAACAACCTTAGTCACAGGATGCCCTTCCTTCTTACTGGCTTGGATGACCCGACCATATAACGGTTCGAGTAACTATTTCAAGTTTCAAACAATGGCACCACAAAAAAATTGACCGGTCGTGAACAACAGACGTGATTCTGGCCCAGATCATCACTGATTTGCACGAAGCAAATGAATTTTACCGAGATAGGTGTTTCCAGCTTTAACTGAATCTAGCTGGAATGACCTGGATCAACTAAACATTGCTGTGTAATCTTACGGATCAGGCAGTGTTACGCAAAATTTCGGTATCATTCACCCCTATGGACACAAAAACAACAACATAAACCACAAACCACTGTGCTATTCGGTGCTTCATGTGTCTGCCAGGCGTCTGATAGTCTGAGGTGACTTCTTGCTCAGGGCACAAATTCACAAAAATGGGACAGATAACAGGTTGAAAGTGTCCTCTGCTTACTAAACACTGCGTTTACTCAAAAAAGCCCTTCCTACCTCTCCGATTTCACACAGTATGCTTTTCCACAGACATTTTTCGTGCTCGGATCCCGCTTAGTGTGTGACTTTACTACGAAACAGTAAAAACACCAGTGGCAAATAGCCATGATGGTTTTACTCTGGGTAGAAGGAGCCGTTTCGTGTGATTGGGAATAGGACATTGATAGAACAATGATGGCGGTTTCCGGCGGTCGTTTTATTAACTCTAAAAAGGCTGTCCTGGAGAAGCTTGCAGCGGTCAAGATTGGAACACACGCTTTCGGTGTACAACTCCGCTGCGATTTTGATTTTCCTAGATAGCTAATATGATATGGGAAGCTGAGCGGATATGCACCGCACTCTATCCCCACATATATCTATTTACACAAGACCGGAGTTACTTAGGTGTGAAGGCATAATGTAGCACGTGAACAAGAGTTTTTTCCGGTCCATTTCAAGACAAAATCCTACTTTTCTGAACTCACAGACATTTGGAAACTTACAAATCCATTAGTGTGTCAAGCATATCATCTGGAACTGGCACTCGAGTTGATTTGCAAATGCGGCGTAGCACTTCCCGTTCAATTTCGCCGGTTTTCTCTGGATCTGCCTGTCTGCAAACTTGCAGCAGACTGCCAAAATCTTCAAATGCATGCCGGCGCAGTGCTTGTTGTACCAACCCCAACAAAGTGCCATGCTGTATCTCGGTTAGTGGACTAGGAGAATCGGTCAAGAGATCAAAAATGATTTATATACAAATTTTGAAGCACCAGGTTATTAAGTATTCAGTTTGCAAGTCATCAGCAGAAAAACTTCTTCCCATCAGGGCTTAGTTAGCTGTCAAAAACATTCAACAGTTTTGTTAGTAAAAAACACCTACAGAGTCAATGAAAGCTCTTCTAAAACTCTTCTACCACCTGTTTGGTTTTTCTTAAAGCTCTCCAGATGGATGTAGTCTCCAGTTTCACCTACTGAGATTCATCCCACCGTTTGGGCCCAGCTGTATCACAAACATATGGTTGCTGGCCCTGTGACGAAAATTCCGTTGTGGTTGGAACTTTCTGGTTTCTCCCTATTTAGTAGTTGGTATTACAAAGAACTTCTCATGACTGTGTAAAAGGGAACCAGAAACTCGGTCAATCTTTGACAAAAAGTCCTGGTTTTGTCTGCTCTCGACAAAAGTCGTCTGCATCCTGTAAATTTAGCCATCTGTACAAACAGTTATCCCAAAAGCAGTTAAAATTTTCCCCCCAGTAATTCATGAACCTGACGTTTTCTGCACGGCACTTAATAAGTTAGGAGTTAGGTGTTCTGTGGTCGGGGTGGGCCACGTTCACATGCATTAGTATAGGTTGTATTAGTCGTATTCAGCGCGTTATTACCTCTAAATACCGCAAAGGGTAAAAATGTAGTATCAAATGGAGCGTCCACGGAATAGTTTTGAGGTTAAAGAGCATTTAGCCAACCAGAACTACATAAAAAAGTAACTGAAAGGAAATCATCATGACATGCTCGTAAACGGGTTTACCAAACTTAGCGGTCGATAAATAAGACTATCCCCAACAAACTTCTCCATATTGGAGACTGCATTTCCACAAAAGAATTTGTTTCATGTGCTTATGTGGGTAAAAGTGAGAAAAGAGTAAATATGCGAAGGGTTATCCATCGTCACCATTATCATGACCATTGACAGCAACATCAGATGAGAACACCGATGCTTCAGTGCCGTAAATCCACATTAATTAATTTGAAAAAGGTGGTATAATGGAAAGAAAAAATGAGACTGGGAGGGAAACCTACGGATAGCCTACCACAAATATCCGAGTTGTCTACGCCTCCAAAACTCAGTCAGATAATCTGGATAGAAACTGATGCCAGTGAAGTCGGTTAACTGCTATAAAATTCGGTGTCTCTAATTGAACACAGAGGGAGTCAAATGGACTCCATCCTGTAGGACCAAGAGCATTAACAGAACCCTAACTCTTCCCTACCTCCTCGATGCCTTTAGGTCCACTTCTAGGTTTCCGCCACTCTTAATTAGGAGGTAACTTGGCATGCGTAACACATTGCTCAATCACTTGCATTGCAGTCACTTGCTTGCACTTCATAGCTGGGAATAAGAGTAGCAAAAAGATTTATTTATTAATTAGGAAGGTTTCCTGGACAACCACCAGAATTCAACATGCAGATGCCTTTCGGCCAGTTTCATATGGATAGCACCAGCTGACTTGGAGTTCTGGTCCTTTAACAAACAGAGGAAGTGAATAAACTCAATTAATTGAGATGAAGCCAGTTTACGCTTGTGGATTTTTTCTTCACAGACATATTACGGTTGCCACGGCAACCGGCCATTGTAGGTTGGGCTGTTTTCTGTAAGGATGACCATGAAAGTGTTTTCAATTCACAAGGGATCATTGTTAATGTATTCAATCCCGGTGGAGTATTGTATCCTACTGAAGATTCGGTGTTGTTTACTTGCTACGTACACAAGTTAAAGCAAAATATTTCTATGCAACTGTCGTAAATGTCCGAGAAAACTTGCTTTTGGCTTCAACAATTAACTCAAGTGTACTGTTTGGAACAGGCTTTTCGTCAATATTGGTGAACCATGCACCAAACTGGGAAAAATCGATTGACCAAAAGTAGCTGGTAGCCGAGGAACAGCGTAGAATAATTCTGCCTGTCTATGGACAGCGTGCTGTACAGTCATACGAGGAAAATCAGGCTTTTGAAATAATGATAATTGCCACAGCAAGCTGTGGCTGTGATCAAGTTTGGATCTGGAACCCTTCATAAAAAACTACCTGGTCATAGAACCCAACAGATGTGTTCTTCAACTCGAAATTTCTGGCTCTATTAAATTTTCAGAATCTAATTTACTGTGCTTTCATAATAGGAGTGCTGTATTTCAAGAAATACACCAATTTGCACACCAATATAACGGGAGACTCAAATGAATCCAAGCTGTATCTCTCGTTTCTGTTAAAGCAAAACATAAAGTTGAAGTAAACTGGGGGATTTTGCCCACCTGATGAGCCTGGAGCGGGGCAAACTCATCGACCTGCTGAGTGTTTTATCTCAATAAAATTAACGTCTCTTTTCCGGAAGTTCATTCTCTTGTCGACCGAGCATTCCTGGAAAGACTTCGCAACTGGAGTGAATAAAACCACTTTATCCGTTCTTTATCGAAGCTCCCTGAAAAACTGAACAACTGCGTCGTGTTCCACGGTGGGCCTAATGGATTCTCTATCCAGGCTTTCGTACTCCTGGATAGTCGAAAGGGTTTAAGCCACGTTTCACTGATATTTTATACTCATAATTCGCCGGTCGTCCTACAGTGTACCTAGAAAACTTTATCATAGAATAGATACCTGGCACATTTAAAACGTCCTCTGACCCCATCCTGAGCGAAGTTGAAAGGGTATTTTTTAACCTTACGTTCACAAGAACATTTTGGAAGCAGGTGCTACCTAACCCAGTGATAGAAATATTCTATTCTGGTAAAAGGTTAGATGTCATCTACGAGGCCTTTAACTATGACACCTATGTGTCTCTATCTGAGCTGGGAAATATGTAGACGCGTCAGTATCGGCGGGTGAATGACAAACTTATACATTCATGGTACTATTACACCACACTAAACAACCGCATTGGGGAGCCATTAACAGATTTATAACATACCGATCAGCGTGATACCTTCCCAGCGTAAGTAGCTCTTGTTTATTCAGCGCATGCTGCGGTCCCATCAGCTGATATATCAAACATTCAAGTTGCTGGAAACCAAACGTTCCTGTTTCGTTCGGGTCTTGGTTTTTCCCAAAGGCGTTTAGTTCTTCACAGCGTTCTTTGACAAACGGACGAAGCTTGTCATATATCTTCTTTATGTTGGAATAGGGGAATTCGGCCGAGTGTTCTTCCATGTATTTGTACGCATATTCGTCAGCATCCAAGATGAAGAATTTGAAACTGTTGAAAATGACCTCAGCACCGACGTACAGATCACTTGGGCTGTAATAGTCTGGCGGGTCAACACTAAAACGTTCTGTGTTTGGCTTTTTCACACGGCCGCGTTCCAGGAAAAGACCACCTTTAAATCCTGAACAGCCAGAAAATGACATTATTTTTTGTTTGACGTTACAGTCAACTAGGTGGGATAACTGTAACTCACACGCATAAAGTGAAACTGAGGTTATCCTGCATACCCTACTAGTAGTCATCCATCTTAGTGATCATTATTTTGCAGAAACCTAACCATCACGTCGCATTTGGCAAGGTGGTGAAGTGAAAAACAGGCCGGTCGGCTGAATAAAATTCTGTTGCTATTAGAATGGACAGTTCTGTTGTGTGTATTTGTGAATAATTTAGACCATCCTCCACCAAACCGGCGAACCATACGGTTTTACTAGTTACAAGTTAGGCTAACTTCTATGTGGTCCACTGGTATGTAATTTGTTTTTCAAACGAGAAGTCCTCGGTTCAAAGCTTCCCAGATATTCGTGAGTTGTTCATTATTGTTGGTTTTCAAAGAATGTGAAACAGAAATATACTGTTCTTTGATTCTTCGGTCCAGAGTGGATCCAATGTCAGGAAATAATGTTAAATAAATTTTCTTTTTCATCCCTTCTCCGACGAAATTTCACAAATCTGGCGGTTGTGTTTTAAACGGTGGTAAGAATATGGGATCAGACTTATTGATTGCCGATATACCGAACCAACCGCAGTAACACGGACGCTTAAAGGATGTCCTTCTGGAAAATGTTAGGCTTACGGAAATTTACACAGCTGGCTTAAGTCGGTAAAAGAACATCATGTTGGCCTGCTATGCGTTGTTGGAGATGCGTTTCAGCAGTTAGATTTTCTTGAATTTATTACTGCACTAAATGGCTGAGGACACTGGTGCTGCTGCTCAACTGGCTAGCCAGGTAGAAAGCAATCTGAAAGTTTTTCTACTAGTATATACACACAAAGTTTTCAAGTACCCTGGAATGTCCACATTCTGTTTCTTCAAAGATAAGCCCTATTAGGAGATTGCCGGAGAATGGATGGTGGTCATCACACGGTTTTAGCAAATTCTTGCCTACGAATGTAGACAAATAGCAATAGTTCTAGCCTGATTCAGTAGTTCTGTAAGTTTGTTTCTTTGCTGCTTCATTCATACAGTTTGCTGTTTACGTCTGCCGTTTTTTCATATTATATTAACAATTAGATTACCGAGTAACCACGAGTTCCTCAGTTCCGGTTCCAGGTTACTTAATCGTCCCCATTCCATGTTCTCGTGAACCGGACATACCAAATCTGAAAGCATACAGTAGACTCACCTGAGTTTCGTCTTGGTGGTTCGTATACGGAGAATGTATCATCGGACAAGAAACAGTTGATGACAAATACTCGGTCCTTGTCCACTGGTATATCCGTGATTAGTTGAGCGTAGAAACGAAGGATGAACGACTCAAGGCCTTGTTTGTCCTTTGTCATAAATTTCACAAAGTCTGCTTTCGGAGCAACCGGAATAAGGCTCTTGCAGTTAGCCAAACTATCTTCTTCAGAGCCCCATCCGTTATACGGTGGGTTCTCGCGGACCACAGGAATGCGTGTATCTGGAATGTTTGGCTTCACTGGTGTGAAGTCAGCTGAGGTAGGAGTAGACGCAAGTGAACAGAAGTAAGTTGGAATCAAAGAATATTGTCGCAACACAAGTTTCGAATGAATGAGGTTCTTCGTAGTCGAAACAAAATTCCCTCACTTGCAGAAACTGATAGGCGGGTATGTGGTATTGAAGCAAAAGTTTATAAATGTTAACCAAAGAGTTACCTGATTGATCCCAATAAAGATCTGATTGCCCGTGTGGATGAACGTTTCGAGATCCGACCACAATTTCCCCTTGACCAAGTCATTTTGAAGTCACTGAACAAGTTTCACTGAATTTCTTAATTATGTGTCTTTGAAGGGCTCTTTTAGCACGAATACATGAAGGGTGGAAACGAGCCAAGGGGGTCAAACAATGTCGTGGCAGCAAAATATGAAAGCCATTACCAGCAAACTCAGCTTCGCTGGTCATTGCCGTCTCCTTGGATGGGGACACCGAATCGGGACACATCAGTGGTTAGAGACATTTCCAGAAATGGACTAGTCATGCATTCACTCTACTGCTTTCAATGGATAGCTACCCTCCCAATCTCCCCAATTAAAAATCAACTAACAACCCTGTATCTACAAATCAATTATGTCAGCTGCCGCCTTCAATGTGCAGCTGTCTATCTCACCTCCCCAAACCACTGGTGAACGAAACTGTGGCAGCTAGAACCACTGTACGGCAAGTACGCAATTTTTACAGCTGATACTGACAAGTCCTATCGTGTTACACACTAATAGGTGCAGAGAAGAATGTTTGGTAAGTTTTGAAAACAACAAATGCAGATGTCTTTGGACCATTGGCAATCAAACAAGGTGAGGTGTTGCATAACGTGTTACTGCTTATGTAAAAGCCGTGAGTTAAATATGATGGGCGCAAGAAGAGAACGTTGAAACCCACCTGCTGGGATTTTGGCAGGAAGAACGCCTTCAACCAGCAACAGCTATGCAGTTACAAGCCACTTGATACAAAAGTAAAATCTCATTTGAACAGAGTTTTTGAAGGGTGAACATTCCCAAGTTTCCCCTTGAAATCTTCCGGACGTTCGTTGAATAATAAACAATAATAAAGCAAACGCTGCAAAGCGGTTCCATAATTTCCGTACCAACCTTCATCTCCCATCAGATGCGGGGACTGCGCTTTGATAACTGACCAGACACTACTCGCATGTTTGATCAGTAGCATGCACAGTTACACATGTCTAATCCTGTCAGGAAGATCAGAATCTTGAAAATAACCCCCAGAATGCCCGGAACCTACTGAGACCCTAAAAATCCACAAGAATCTCGATAGAGAAGCCGGAAAGCATCCAGGCCAGTGGATCACTCAATCATTTCAGCAAATGCCGATGACTGTTCAGGCACGCCACAGAGGCACGACCGATTATGATAAGCGTTCAGGCTTTTCACAGAAGCACGGTCGATGTTGATGGGTGTTCACCAAACGCCGACCAGACAACCTGGATCAATGTCAAAAAGTGCCCTTTAAATAGAGCGAGGCCGTTGTAACTTTTGCACTCGCGTTTTGCAATAAAGCTGTTGTGTTCTTTGTCGGCGAGTCTTCTTCCGGAACTAAAGCGCTGGAACGTGGACAGCAGTCACATCCCAACTGCTACATATTGTAAGCACATGGAGTTTCCAGTCAATCTCAAGTCGTTCTGGGCGCTACTAAGGTTAGGAGATGACGTTTTGGATATGCGGTTGCTTGAAATGGCTCAGTCAAGCAGTAACTAATAAACCATCCTTGGTCTTTCAACATTCCTTTTATCGTTCTCAATAGCGGGTATGAACCATGCAAGACTATATATCAAGACGAAAAATGACAATCTTTAAGAGAGTGTTGGTAGTGTGGGAAGTTTTTGAAGTTTTCAGTGAATATTTCGTCTCGTAATTGTAGCCAATCTACCTTGAACAGCCTAGAATCTCTATACAGCTATTTCATCTTTATTGAGAACAATCAGTAGTGCGCTTCTCGCAAATCTCCAGGCAGTTTTGAAGCAACGATACCTTGGTTAGTAGTGTGGACACATAAACGTTCTTCCAATCATCTACAGGTGGTTCAGAGGAAGAGTAAACTCACAGGATGAGTGAAACTTCCATTTGAGAAGTCGTTCCTTTTGGAGCCAGTCGGCACGTGACCATATGATGTGGTTTCTATGATTGAAAGATGGGTGGCCCTATATCCTGTCTAACTGCGAGTTAAACACACTACTGATCAGCCGCCTACGGACCTACAGCTTAGTGTTCACACCATTAGCCGGGAGGTCGTCGGTTCGAAACACCCTGGAGCTCCGTGAGATGCGCACTGCTGAAGAATCCCAATAAGGATGAAACAGCTGAACGGTGCTTCTCAGCTTTTCGACATAGGTTGGTTTCACCTGCAGAACGAGAGCTTTATTAAAAAGTCCTGAAAAGGACACTTGTGGGCTGTATAGAATCTGTCGCTCATTCATTAACTGCACGTTTTCTAATTGTCGTTTATTATCTTGCTTTATAATCTTACGCGGTCCACAACATACCTCGGTATGCTTCTCTTACTGACAAAGGCTAAAAAATAGACTAAATGTTTTAAACTGCCTTTGACTGCTTTCTCGAATGGTATTTTTTCATTCATTCATTCATTCATTCATTCATTCATTCATTCATTCATTCATTCATTCATTCATTCATTCATTCATTCATTCATTCATTCATTCATTTATTCATTCATTCATTCATTCATTCATTCATTCATTCATTCATTCATTTATTCATTCATTTATTCATTCATTCATTCATTCATTCATTTGTTCATTCATTCATTCATTCATTCATTCATTCATTCATTCATTCATTCATTCATTCATTCATTCATTCATTCATTCATTCATTCATTCATTCATTCACTACTTATTTACTTACTTACTTACTTACTCACCATGCTGCTATATCAGATGAAGACCATTCTTTCAGACAAAAACGTCGAAAAAACGCAAACTGTTCATGGACCGGGTTAACCACCGTTTACCGAAACACACTGATAAGAAGGTTTCCTTTTACGCGTTACAACACTGGTTAATTGGCAACCAGAACAACAGGTAGTCAAAATTCCGTAACATACTTAAGCCATATTTCACCCGATAGTATTCTTTTGTGAATTCGTCACAGTCACATAGGAGAAATTTGCGCCCGTAAACATTTAGACTGGCTCCAATTGTCAAGTCGCGATCAGTGTAGAAGTCTTCTTTGTAAGCGCCAATCTGGAATCAAATTCAAACAAGTTGGTTTCAGCTATATAATCCCAAGGAATGCGTCTTTTTTTCATGGCGTTTCTGCTGGTCGTTTTGACACTGCCATTATTTCAACACAAGGCCACCTATTCTTATTAATTCGTAGGAGGATTTCGGATCCTCTTTAGGTCTGCATATTGACTTTCGTGAAGGTTAGTGTGACAGTATTTACAGCAGTTGTTAGTTGAAAGCTGCAGCCACATTGGAACTAAGTTCGGGTTCAGGCCAGCTCGAAGACTGAGGCGAAAATAGGTGCGGAGTACGAAAGTTCCTTCAGTTGTTAACTACTAGAATCCAAACTGGCCTTCATGTTTCCACAGGGTTTCAGAAGACACTCACCGAATGCGCACGACAATACATTTATCGACCCGTAATTCTCTATTCATTTATCCCATTTACCTGGTTTGGGGCCGTTTCGGGCCTTGTGTTACCCGACTCTGTTTCATTTTTACCACAACTTGCCTGTCACAATGATATTTTAAAGATGCTGAACATTTGGTGTTCACTTTTATTGGCATTTCTGATGGCGAAAAGAGAGTTTATTTTAATGCAATCATTTTTTACTCAGCAAAACACAAAATATGGTCCGAAATGACTACTATCCAGTCTCGAAGGTTTTCGCCACCAAACACTTGTGAAATGCGCAAATATATTCGAACCTATATCCATATCATCCATGTTTTCACCGTCCTGCTTCTGTTTTGGCGCACTTCGTCTGAAGTCGCCTGCTACTCTTTTGGTGTAGACCGGTAATAACAATGAAGTCACACGTTGATACACTTGAGACAGAGGTCATGTAGCACCGTATCCTGTACAACAACGTGAAAATACCTGAATGCACCTCTGTACACAATGCTTGCTCCGCATTTCGGGACTCCGGATGTCCAAAAATCGAAAGAACTAGGACTAAGTGATACTACAGTGCTCCGAAAAGTGCAGAGCTCGCTCACTTATTCGATGTGAAGGGTCCGGGATTGACGGAGGACTGTTCAAACACGAGTAAACTAGATGCAAATATAAAATATGGCAATTCTCACTTTGGCTTTTTTTAGTGAATACATAGTTATACCATGACAACTTGGACACATGCCGGCAGTCTACGTCTTGGAAATTGCAAATTTATTATGCTGTAAAAACACATCCTTCCTATTATTTCATGATACTTCAAATATGATTACCTTCAAACTGTCCAGGATATAACGCCCACCCCTTTGTGGATGTCCGAATACGTTTAGAAGAGTTCGGTCAGTAATCGTACCCGGAAGGGGCACTTGAGGAACTCCTCGTGGTAACTTCTGACGGCGTAAGAAACATGGAGCGCTGTCTCGTCCAGAATTTGTTGGGATGACTTCGCGGATTTCAATGGTGTCATCAGCTAAGCGGAGAGAAAAGCCGCAAAACTTTAAGTCAGGCGTGCGGAATGATGTCATGCGGTAGAAAGATTCGAAAATATCTGTTCAGATGTTTCGAGTGGTAATTCTCCGAACTGATAGATCCATTTCATGACTCGCCGCTAAATGTGCGCTCCCGACCTGAAGTTTCAGCAGTATGAAACTTTAGAGATTTAAAATGATTGCCGACATTTTGCCTGGCTGGTAAATCAATTATGGCTACTGAGAAAATCTTTCGGGTTTTCGGTCTCGACTAATGAGTATGAATGTGGTAAATTCTGACTACTGGCTTTCGGGCAGCAGTGTTCAATTTACTTGTTCAGTTAGTGTTCGGCACTCTTGCGGCTCACTTCGCCGGTCGAATTTCAGGTTGAAATTCAGGCCTTTGAGCTTAGCAGAAAAGCGCACCAGATTTTCTATTTAATTCTGGTAATAGGACACTATCAACAGTGACGTAAAAATTTCGTAAACAATGAGAAACATTCCCGAGGGCCTCCTTGATTTTTCACTGGAACGTGAGGCTATTAACAATAGTGATTGGCTGAAAGCGTTGAAGAAATGTGTGACATTCATTCTGACTGCGCCAAATGATTTTGTAATGTCACTCTTCGTGAGCTGACGTGAAATGAATCCTCATTACAGTTGCCCCCTAGAGCTATACTTGTGCGGCTGTGGACCCTTGGAACAGAATATCTCCTAACGGAGACCGCTTCAAATCGGCCCCTCAAATCGCTACTTCCAGATGGGGACAGCTGTGTACAGTGGATGGAGTAAGCAGTGTATATCTGTGAAAGTTTATCTTCATTAGACGATATGCGACCATAGTCCAGGTTTCCCCCTGCCTTCTCTCAACTAAGAGTCCTCCTACATTTCTTTTCTGCTGAATATCTGAATTGTTGGGATACATTTGGCCGCAATTCATTCATGATTTTGAACTACGTCAGTAGACCTTTGATTCTGGTCGGGTTGTACTAGATTTTGTCTCATGGTGTGGTCTTTCCACTTCTTATCACCTTATTTGATCATGTACTTCTTCAAAGTACACCTTTTCTATTGATCAGTTTTCAGAACCCCCTCCAGTTCATCATCTGAATACATTTCATTTGGGACATCTACCTTAAACAGAGTGGCGTGAACCGTTTTGTTGGCTAGAGCTTATCCTGCATGGTCTGAAATTGATTGTGACCTTTATTGCATTTTTTTGAAAGTTACTTGATTAAGGCTATGGGGGACATATAACGAACTGCTGGAGTTGGAGTCAAAAGTGGCAGTTCATTTGAGGGAGACAGACTAAACAAACGAGTTAAACAACTGACTTACCCAAAAAGTAGTGCAGTACCATTTCACGAGGATCCCCATACAGTGATTCCGTATCATCCCAGAAACAGAAAAATCGAAGCACATGACGATCATGATCCAAGAACTGTCGTAGTTTGTCAATACGTTCATAAGGTCGCAGTGGTTGCATAGACTCTGTGTACTAGTGAGTAAAGATAGAAAGCAATTATGTTTGATCGATATGAAAACGTTAAAATGGGAAGTCATAGAAGACGAGTCCATTCTTTGTTGCTACCCAGTGGCTTAGGACAGAAGAACATATTTAGGGAAGCTCACGATGCACATATAACGTAGCCTGTAAAACGTAGGAGAGTACGAATAAACTCGCACGATATAATTGGACTCTGAATTTGATAAATCTATAAAACCGAGTATGTTTTCTATTGTTGTGAGGCTGAATCGTCATCACTACCAGTAACAAGTGCTCTGTTTCCGTCATTTCAAAGACTCCCTATATGGCACAATACAGCTTCAGATTTCGTCTTGTAAATTCTCATTTCCACCTACGGCTTTGCGGTGAACCATGTATGGGTCATCTGGAATCGGTTCTGGTTCTCCCAGGCGTACTCCAAGTTTTCGCAAAAAGTTTGCGGTGAACTGGTCACATGACACCAGGCGGAACTTCTTTCCATAAGCAGTGAACTCATTCCCTACGTTGAAGTCATCAACCGTGTAGAACAAATGGTCTTCTGGTGGTGGTTTGGCAATTCGATGTCGACGAATGATCGTTCCTGAAATGAATGCAGGGAAGAAATTTTCCAAATTGACAGATTATTTAAAAAAAGAGCATTTGAATTCATAAAAAGATTACAAGGGAAAATGATAATAAAATATCTCAACATAAGATAATGATTTTAGGTGGCACCAAATTGCGTCTGCTGTGGCTTGGTTCAATAAACGGTCACACTTCTTCGAAAGTTTCCACTTAGTATAAGAACAAAGGTGAATTGATGAACATGTTTTCGGCAAGGTCTTTTCAAGTCAAACGGTTGCAGAGGCTAAGATAGCAGAATTTAACGCAATTTAGTGAGCACGGTGTGTGTAGGGCAGGAAGCCAAATGGGAGACGGTACTGGCTACTTGTCAAGGAACAACCGGTTCAATCCTTCATTAGGATTACCTGAGTTCGACAGTGCAGACATTTCTGAGGTTTTATGTTCAGCACAGGATGTAGTTGGGGCGGTGACATGGACCATGGCAAGTCCAACACACGAACAAAGCGTTTTTGCTACCAAATGATCAGTTAACGATGCCGTATGGCAATGGCTTCAGCCATTGCGATTGTGCGGTGCCGTACCGATCTGGGTTGATTAACAGGCGTCTTGTAGACAATACGGAAACTTTGCCTAGGTACCACGCTATGAGCCGTGTCTGTTAGATGCTGCCGGTTATCGTCCTCCTAGTTCCAGAAACTTTTCGGCGTGGATTGTGTTCCTTCCATTTTTAGGCCTAGCTCCCTCGTCGTGCGTCCATCGTAGTCTGCTGCATATCGGCAAGATAATGAGTATACTTACATATTTTGGGCTTGGACTGACACCTCATCTTTGAAGCTAAAGAAACATGGACGAGTGCTTGTGAACCAGGTTCGGAATGTCGCGGCCGGAAAAACCTTGTTCAGACTGATGTAAAGCCTTCTGCTGAGTAGGTCGCCACTAAACAGATGACAGATGGCCAATGCCTCCCTCACTCGGCTTCCTGTTCCACATACAGGAAGTTCTCATTGAAGTGCAATAAATACTGCCGTCTTAGTTTCTGCAACTGCAGGACTTGTAGGGACCTTGACAAAAACATGTTCGTCACACTTTTGCTGAAAGATAGTTCATCCATCTGAACGTGTTCCTCGTAATGAATGAGAAGTTTGCTGGTTGTGCGTATTAACTTTGTGATGGAGCTAAGATATTAACTGACTGGTTATCCTAGATCATGACGAAACTTCCTGTTAGAACGAGCATGCAACTAGGCATTCAAACCCTTCTCTCTAAATAAGTTTTTACTCCACCTCCAAGATGACTGAACAGTTTTGTTAAGTCACTGATAAAGTACATGAGAACTGTTTTACTCAAAGTATGCTAACTGAGCTCGAGATAGATCAGTCGCTAAGGTGCGAACTTACTAACTGGAAGGTCCATGGTTCGAACCCATCTTGACTGCCACTGTCCAGGCTTTGGCAGCTGGCAGCATCTCAGCCCTCGTGCTTCCTTCGGGCGGAATGCCAGCTAGGTGCTAATTACGGTCAGGCAGAAAAACCTGAATGTCGAGCGGTTTGTTTATTTTGTCTTACGTCCCATTAGCTGCTGCATCAACACTGGGATTCGTGATACTCGGAATATTGTGATATATTAAGAAAGGTAAGCAACGTGCGGGGAGAAGCTACCGAGGTTATTTAAAATAGAATCATTTGTGAGCAGTACTTGTAGGGCGATATTGGTCACCCCACTCCCTGTTCCACTAGTCTCATGCTCGTGCCCCATTTAGGGAGAAGACCTAACACGACTGAGTGCTAGAATAAACTGTTTTCGTCCGATGATTTTTGACATGTGATCAATGAGTTACCATATCACAACTGGTCCGACGGACATGATAACAGGGCAGCGGTAGATTCAGCTCAGCGAATGAAGAGGGCATCATTATCCGTTCTAGTTTCCCTATGCGGCGCTACGCACACTGAGTTGCTCGAAGAGCTTAACTGTCTTGTGCTGACCTTCCTCATTCTGTGACTAACGCAATCAAACAGTTCCCTCACTCGAAGGTCAATATTGAGGGAGACAGTTGCACATAGAAAATTCCTCCTCAAACCAGCACAGCAGAATTGCTCAGATAAGGATGTTGTGAATACTAAGAAAAAAATCTTGAAAGGTACACATGCATCCTACGGTTGTTTATACTGTGAGCTACTGTGAACGATGCATTCACAAAATTCATTTTGCAAAAATAAACATTAAACAGTGAAACATCGGTAAAGATTCCAAAACAAGTCGATTAGAACATATTTCTGGTTGCTCGACAGCAGTGGCATCAATTAGTCTTTCTGTAAATCACTAATAGGTCAGCAATAATAGTAGAAAGTTTTGGGATTTAAGTCGTCGATCAGAGATCACGAAGTCATTATTAGAGAAGAATCAGTGTTGAACGAGTGTGCTAATGAAGAGAATTTGAGCCGCACTCAATATACACATGCAGAAGACACTTACCCTGTGGTATGCCTGTGTCAGCCAATCTCGGCTCCACAACTTGAATGGTATCATCTTCAGGGTAGAAATAAACTTTGCAGCGCCGAACCCGATATTGCTCCTCACGGCGTTCGTTCACTGTTTCTTGGAAGTAGGCATCAAATGACAGGCACTGAAATAGAATACAAACATCTTTAGAACCGAAATAAATTGTTTGGCTTCCTTGTGTGTGTTCTGAAGGAGACTGTAAAACTTTTCTCTATAAAAACAATACTTTGAACTCTATGGTTGAACCTATTTGTTGTGAGAAGATCCAAAAACGTGATCATCACTTGCCACGCCCACCTCCGTCAGTGATAACGTCTGCGGTGCTTTGGTCATCTTTTGTACAGGAACAATGCTAAAATCACCAAACACCGGCCCTTAAGCCAATTCAAGAAAGGCGTTCTGGCTTCGGGTGACAACTGAAAGCCTAACTGAGAATGATGAAAAGCTGCATGTAGCCTCTCATGAACCATGTGGCCTACGGACCTGACACTGGATTATGGTTTGTGTATCCATCTATCAGTGTGTCTGAGCAGTGTGTATCCGTGATAGTTCTGGAGCCGAATAATCCTGTTTCAGTATATGGTCGTCCCAAAATAAACAAACGAGCTGGGTATTGACTGTGCTGCCACCCTTAAGAAATATCTCATTTTTACTGGCTACGGAGAAAGAAACCAAAGGAAACAAGTTGAGGGAACCTAAAAGCAATTGTTTCGTCAACTTATCTAGTTTATTTCAATGGTTCTTTGGCGCATACAACAAGTTGACTTCACAAACACAAGTTTTACTCTCTCACTGAGTTTATTTTCTGAATTTACCAATCAAGACTTCCTATACTGGACAGGATATTGGAATTCTAACTCATCAACCACACTTCATTTTAACCTTAACCCTGTCCTATACACAAAATCATTAACATCTTATACCCCTTTTTCACTACAGTTAATTCACAGACCTCCAGAGAATTATGGTTTGATGCTCTCCTGATTGTTTTTCAAATATTCAGTCGCAAATAATTGCTCTGCTCGTTTATTACCGCCACTCAGTTAGGATACAGTACCACTACCCTTGAATCATGTGACCCACACAACGTGATTCGGTACTCTCTCCCCAGTTGACAAGTTCTCAGATGGAAATCCCATGTGACTAGTGAGTCCTTCCGGTTTCTTAACAGGCTACCCATAGTTCTGAGAATGGAAGCCGAATTAAATTAAGTTAACAGGATGTTTAATATATTTATCACTATTTATATCTAGTTACCAGCTAAACTAAAGAAGTAAACGTAAGTTGCCACACCAGTCCTGGGCAATTTGGTCTATTTTTACAACATAAAAATAATGGCACTCCGTAACGCGATGCTTAAAATACGGTCATCCAATAAACTGTAGTATGTTTTACGTCCTTACTGACTCGAATAGAACACAAGACTGGGCAAGTGGCCAATCTGAAAGCACCCGTGTAGTAATTCAATCCGGGTAATCAAAAGGAAAATCCGCGACACCAATGACTGGGATACACAGGCCTACTGGAATCCATCCACCGAATTTGCTAAATAAATCTGAAAAAAGCTTCAAACGTACAGCTTGGAATCCTACTTAGACGTTTGTGTTTTTTTCCCAGAAGGGTCCACCTCACTTATTGCAGCAAATAATAAATTCATTTTGGTGTTTTTTGCAGTGCTTTTATTCAACAGACCTAGAGAGTAGATATATCCTAAAGGATAAGCTTGTGCTTTCGGAACAGCATTTCCACTTGTCCGCCTGATGAACACTTATCAAAAAAAGCAGTCTATAATCTTTCTAGAGTGGTTGGCGGTGGGCTGAGGTTGGCAGATTTTGAACAGTAAGCTTGTAGATATGAACCGTCCGCATATGGTTGCGCAGTTAGTTCATGGTGGCCGAACCATCACGTCTTTCTGCGAAATTCAATACGCCATTTATTGCAAGTATAATATACGACCACAACGATGTAGAGGTGAGTTGCTTGTAAGAGTGGAGATGATGAGACGAATGCTGCGATGTCCTCAAAACCCTTGTGTTCAAAGAGCTGCTGACAAAAATCTTTTTAATCTGGAATACGCAGAATGCATCGTTCTCGTCTCCGAAGAGGAGAAGACGCAGGTGTTCTTGGATGAACCGACCAAAGTCATCCCATCCCCTGGCAAGCGCTTTGCACCCACAAAGTGTGAGGTCATACATCCGCACATGTAGTCACTGAACACGTCTCTTACAATCCAGGAAGCGTTCTACCTATTGTGAAGGTTGAAGAATTTCAGATTTTAGTGTTGCAGATGGTGTCAGTGCATGAATCTGCAAGGCTCGGGTCATGCGTGCTAATTTGAGACTCCTGTGGCGTCAAAGAGGTATATCCCTAAATCTCAAGGGATGTGTGAATCAAGCTACAGTACTGGCTGTTTTGATGTATCTGTCTGTCGAACAGGGTGCTGTTTTTCTCGCCCAGTTTATAATGACGGAAGAAGAGGGCTGGCCAACCTTTTACCTAACAGATGGGCATGAAAGCGTTTAAAAAATGTCTGGGTGTTATCGTTGCGATTCGTCTTCCAGGATATGGATCGCGTGATCCCACGGTGACTGGTTGGAGACACTGCAAGATATGGCTGCTAATCGAAGTCAATGGCGTTCATGTTGTCAGTTTCTATCCATGTTACCTGAATGAGTGTCTGGAAGTGTAGGCCCCTCCGAATGATTGCGATTGACTAGCACCAAGTCCCTTCCTTGTCCACATCTACTCTTTTTTTCTCAATAAGGCTTTCAAATAAATCAGCAGGGAAGCATTGGTGTTAAACAGTGATGTTATGTTGTCGACTTTCATGATGAGATGAAGTGTCAAGTTGCATTTTTGGAACACTACCATTTTTCATATTAATAACACCTTTTCACTCCTTCATTGGGTTTCGTTAACGGATCGTGAGAAACGCCCAAGATTGTGACTGAGTAGTCCACAAAATCTTTTCTCAGCATTTTTCATTAGAATGATTATGTGGATTTTATCAAAGCCCGACGGAGCTCAAAGGCTCTGAAGAGAAAATCATCAAATGAGCAGGAGAATATTTAAGCCATCTGGCTTGTGATAAGTGACTTTTCAAAAAATGATATCTTCTGTAATAAGTCTGATATATCTTCAACCCATGTTTGAATATGCTCAACTCGTTTGGCGTGATTTTTTATAAGCAAGTTGAGATTTTTAATTATGAAAGCCTGTTCGATATTGATTCGCCTCTTGTTCTGTTGCCAAGGTTTTCCTTTTACTCAGTGGTCTCGTAAATTGGCCATGGGAATATACCAGTTTCATGAAAGACAGACAACAGGGGAACGATTGAAAATTTGTTACGCAATGAGTCAAAAAGTTTCTATCTTCGTGTACTTGAAAAATGACTCTTGTTGTGCGCTCATCTTGCTACCAACTAGGGGATGATAAAGTAGAAAAATTACTGCATATTTTCACAAATGCCCAACAGTATTTTCTAGTGATCATCATACATTACCGAGTAACTAACTCAACATTCCTGTAAAGAGCACTGGACTTACGAATTTGATTGCGTGATTCTCTTTGGACCTTAAAGCTTTGTTTAAACTAAGACGGTTTTAAGGCGCTTCTTCTAAAGTAGTGAAGAGTCCACAGAACTCAAAATGAAACCTCCCGTGTGGTCCATACTTCGAAATTCACTCACATACTCATAAGTACTTCAATAATCCAACGTGTGAGATAGTAGAGTAGTTCTGCTCATTTAGTTAGTTTATGTGAAATTCGACGAATATAGTACAATACTTCAACTAACTGAAAACGCCATGCAAATGCGAACAACAAAATTTGCAGGTCTTTGTGCATAAAGATCCCCTCCAATTGTTCAGTTATTCTTTTTGGTATTTATTTCGAACCCATCTTACATACAAGTTTGTGCGCTTCTTAACAGAAACCAAACTCGTATACATTTCATTCAGACCAAATTGGAAAATCTGCTCAAGCATATTTCAGTTGACTGTTCGACGTTCGGTAGGCGCTTCCATTCGATCTGTACATTCGGACATCAATGTCCGTGTCCAGTTTAGGAATTGCAAATCCGAGACGACATAGTTACAAACTATTACCCCCATTTCGATACATCATAGAAGGATTTTGGGGATATTCAAAACTTAGTTGTTGTTTACTGGAATTAGGGATATGCAGGTCGTGGGCAGGTTGTGTACTCTCAAGTAAGGGAGAAAACTGACGTGGCTGGTTTATATGGCACCCAATTGTATCACCTAACCTTTCACGTAGATATGAGAGTACGTAAGCCTCCGGTAACATGGGTTTCAAAATCCACTTACGTGCTTCCAGACCGGCTGTCATTTCTCACCCTGACAAGTTGTTTCGTGTCTTGAGTTCCCTGTATCCAGGCCCCAATAAACACCATCCAAACATGTTTATTCAAATTGGAGCCAATAAACTGTAAATTGCTTTTAACCTTCTTTATTGAACAAATCACCCGCTTAGTCTCTCTTAATCGCATTCCTAGAAGGCACTTCTAAGGCAAAAAGCTTAAGTATCTAACTGCAGCGCTTGAAACAGTGGTGCAGACCCATCTAAGCCAGAGGGTCACTGTCTGCTGTGGGAGCACAATGCACAGATTTGCTGATTAGAATGGTCTGAAAAAAGCTGAGTAATCGCGCTTAATTAACCTACCGAGATTTGCAAAGTATCCTTCTTCTGAATGCCGGTAGCAATGATGACAAAGCAGGGATGTTTCTGCGGACTTAAGCACCCATTTGCATACCTACATGAACCTAAACATACATGGCTAGTCTCAACATAAGCAAAACCGCATGTGAAGTTCTGAAGACCAGTGACCGCATTTACAAGGGAATTGCTTTGTTCGACAAGTGTGTATTTATTTTCAGACCGCATATAAGTGAGGCCAGACTGCGCTAAAAATTCAAGAAGCACTGTGCAGCTGTTTCATCCTTATTGGGAATCATCAGCAGTGCGCATCTGACGAAACTCAGAGTTTTGAACGGCCAGTTGTTGAGCTGAGGTGGCCCAGAACGGCTGATCAGCAGTGTGATTAAATTGCACCTTAACAGCATATAGTGCCATTAATCCTTCAATCAAACAAACCACACTGCGTGGTCATTTGTTGACTGGCTTCTTGAATGACGAATTCTCATGTAGAATTTTCAATCATCATGTGAATGTATTTTTCTTCTGAACCACTTTTACACGTTTTGCAGAATGATTACTTGTTCAACCATGTGTCCATTGGTTCAGCGCTCCCTGGATTTTCGCGTGACACGCACTAGTGAAGATGAAACAGCTATACAGTGCTTCTCGACTTTTAGCGTAGATTGGATTCACTTAAAGGACGATATTTCAGTTGATGCAGCCATATCTATCAGGGTCACTAACCACTGGTTGACCTCGTCCCATCATTCCCATTTGCACAGATGACATCTTCCAGTGAGGATTAGCTGACTGATAAATGCCTTCATGCTTTGTTGCCAAGTCATGAAGTGTGTACCCGTCGGTCGTATCCATCCGACACAAGGCTGAGCGAAGCGGGCTCCACGGGGTAAATGGTCCTCTGACAGGGAGCTACATGGCCTAACCAGCGTAAACTGTGAAGTCTGACCGGTTGATATATCGACGGAGAGTGACGTTTCTCCAAAACCATCTGCAGTACCCTGGCAGCGCCGATCTGATATTATCACCAGACCCACGCACCGATGGTTAAACAAAGAGGGACTTTGAAAACCTTATGCTCGCAATGGCCACCTATGTGATTCTTAAAGTAGGACAGATTGGACCGCGACATTGTAGCCTCTACCTTTGACAGTCAAACTGACGTCACTTCGGCTCTTCAGATGTCGAAGCTTAACAAACGCTGCTTTGATCTCGCCATGAGATTGTCAGTCCACTGGGACTTATGCAGCTACTCAGACAGACTAAATTATCCACCGTGTTGATTGGCTCACCTGCAAGCATAAGGTTTGGGTTCTATTTCACCTAATTTTGCAGTAACTCTTTACTCTTTACCGGTGCGAAGCACACATCGGACTGTGCAGATGAAGTATTCATAGCACTTGGGATAGTTTGCATTTTTAAGCGTCTAATTCTATGACGGCAGTATCATCGGTACACTCAAAGTCTGTGAGCAGAAGCCCCGAGAGTATTTTGATCCTCAAAGTCTAGAGGCAAATAAAAAAGATTCAATCAATATACCAATAACGAAGTTGAGCAGAAAGGACGACAAAGAATATCCTTGTCTAAAGCTATTGGCGGAATCAGGAGAGAATTTACGGTAGACACATATGCTTTCGCAGGAGGATGCAATTACAGCCATTTGAGGGACAGGAATTTGGAACGGGGACGCTTCGTCGCCAGACAGTGTCATAGTTTCTGAAAATTAACCGAATGAAAAGTTGCTTTGTGACCAAAAAAATGCGGTCATTATAGATCGTTGGAAGGAGTAGCGCAGTTTCAGTACTTGTCACAAAGTGAAGATATGATCGATGCAACCGTAACCTTGGTAAGCCCCAGGTTCATTCTGACGAACCTGACTCCCCAGTGAAGGATCAACCTTTGTAGGAAAATACCAGAAGCTATGAACATTGGGCTGATGCCTTGGTTGTTTGTACGAAATGTTCCTGTACTTGTTTTCAATATTGGAATCGGCAGGCTAGATACGATGGATGAGCAACCTCCTATGCAGCTCGAGGGACATGGATTGTCTGGGCCAGGTGCTTTGTTGCGCTGACACAAAGTAATTTCACACAGAAATTCCACCGTTGATAACGGATTGATGCCAACTATTCACTTGAGTTGATTTTTTCCTTTCATAGGGTGACGAGACTTAGCTTAACTGACTTATCTCAATGTTCAAGGTGACGTTTCTGTGAACGAGTTTACGTCAAAACATTTTTGGAGATGATTTCACTAACACCCGCCTTCCTTGGGCCAGTTGATTGGATTAGATTGAACATAGCAAGATTGTCCGTTGCAGACGTCTTCTCCATTTTCCTGGCTTTTGCGCTCCACTAGCAATTTCTGTGAACCTTGGGTTCTCTATTAATCAACGTTTGAGGAATTTACTTGGGTCATTGTAGTCGTCTGTTGCCAGTATCATTTTCCCGGCTTCAGTCAGAGCTGCTGGTCGTGATGAAATCCATTTTTCATTGTGGTGTGGAAGCTACCATGGGAAACCGTTTTCAAAGCTTGTAAGCAAGGCTCTTTCAACTTTTTTCCAATCGTCAACCAGGTCGCAATTATAACTATCGTAATCGTCTAGCTTTGGAGGCTTCTTAGCCAACCCAAAGCGATACTGTTAGCTACCGAGATGCTTTGCATCCATTGGACTGAACGTCCTTGCCTCAACTGGCGCGTTCCGTCGGGCAAGCGAGTAATTACGCATGTCCACATAACTCCGTGGTCGGAGTTCATGGTGTGCCCCACAACAAATGACCAAATTGTGTCGAAGCTTTTTACAGAGAATTGATCGCCACAGGATCCAAATAAGTCTTCGACCGGTTTGCAGCTAGTGGTCTCCAATTGACGCGGTGAGCTCTGGTGCTGAAAGTTCGTGCTAGCAAGAACCTTTTGATGTTCAGCATGTAACTTATGAAGTAATTCTGTATTACCTGTACAGAAAGCACCAAGCCTAAATTGGCCACCAAGATGGGCTTCCTTATGACCTAGTCGGCCAACTTGTGCATATACCCTGCTTGCAAAAATCATAATATCTAAATTTCTCACTGACCGAAGTACCCGTGACAGATCCCGATATAAGCCTTCTTTCTCAGCCTCAGAACTGACGTCTGTTAAAGCGCATGCTTAGATAACAGTCATAATCCGTTTGTTGGTCAATTTGAATTGGTTTTGATTGAAGTAGTTAACCTAGCAATGTAGAAGCCACCTTTTTTGGAATCCAGTTCATCAAAGTGAATTCAGCTTTTGGCAGCAAAGTACTAGTGTTCAACGTCGGTGTTATGCTGTTAATAGTGGTAAGTACATCTAGTAATGTTGCGCTCGGATGCGCTGCTTGGTTGTTGGTCTGTTCGCCTAACTTGACAGTTTGATTGCAAACGTTTCATCACCAGTCGAGGTAACATCGCCAGTGCCCGTCGTCGTCAGTGACATCGTCAACCCAGCACTGAAGATGTCATCTCGATTGGTGATGAAACGTTTGCAATCAACCTGCCGAGCTCAGCAGACAGACAACAAAAACAAAGGAAGTACATCTCCTACGCCGTAGTTGCGGAGGGCCAGTGTATCAGGATCACCAGACACCTAAACAGTGAAGTGCGAGAAATCTGGGTTGGAGATATATGACTGAGCTGAGTTTCAGTATGCTTATTTTAGGGACACGATATACGTCGACTGAAATAGGGAGCAAGGTATAAGAGTAAGCTTTATGTTTATCGGTCTGACACAGTGCACGGACCTTGAAAACAGCGGTTACGGTTTTATCCCTTGAATTTAATAAGGATTTATTTTAATTATTTTACTAAACAGAAGCTTAGATGCAAAGCAACGGTTTGGTGAGAGACAAAGCAGTGAATCAGAAAAACTTGGTATGCCGGCAGAAAAGAATAGATGAACAAATAGTTTTAACGGAAATTGATACTTCCCAGTTGCCCAGGTACGCAATTTGAGCACTGGCACTTAAAAGTATGACCCAACAGACTTTATGAGGCTGTATGGTTTTGCCCCGGGGGACCTATCTCTCCTCCGAATCGAAAGTCTGAAATGTGAGACAGCCGGTGTTTTGTTCTTTACGAGACTGTTTCTGGCTAATAATGCCGTTTTTTACCCAATTGGATAAAGGGTGCTGACCTCGCCCTAGGAGGCCAGGAGTAAACGCTGTTCCCACAGATGTGAACATACTGGTCGCCTGAGGGAAACGCCTTACTGCCTTTGCACACCTACTACAAAGGCAGTAAACTATTACCTTCAGGCCCTTTTATAGTAGGATTTTTCGCAATTTTGAGATAGTTGTTCCTTGTCAAAGTGCACCCGTCGGTCTTCCTTGTATGGTCCAACCATAAGAAACCGAGCTATAGCCAGTGCAACTGCCGGATCATTGCAGCACTGAAGCTCAACCACCCAGGACAGTTGAAACTATTAGTCCGGGTTTTCAATAAAAGTACTTGAGCAACATATCAGTCTGCGTTTCACAGAAACCGTTTTTATACATACAAGCTATCAGTTCTCCAAACAAAACCAAGATAACTTGGTGGATAAAGCACCTGCCAATCAACGGTACCTGTACCGGCCACGTTATTCTTATTGCGCGGAATATTGAAGTCCGGACTTAGAAACTTACCGTCGGACTTACATACCTGATCAGTCGCTTGGGTACAACAGCGCTGTTTATCGAGGCTTAGTGATTGGAAGAAAATTACTGAAGGTCCATACAAGCAATTGCGCCATAAAGTTTCGTGCTTTTATCTCCATCTTTATAGGTAAATTATTGTTCTTAGCTAAGTACAACAACGACAGTGATGTTTAGGAGTTCTGATTATCTCTAACCTCCCGTGGAAATAGGTCACATAAACGGAATCGTTGAGCCAAATGATAAAAAAGCTTCCTTTAAGCGATACCACTATACTGTAGATTTGTCCGGAAGTGTGGTTGTTATTAAGATGGAGTTTTACCAAAAGCAATTCGGAAGACAGCAACGGTCATTCAGAAGACTCCCCGTCCCAAGAAGATGCATCATAGTTCTTCTTACTCTGATCTGACAAGCTTATTAGTGTAGGTGAACTTTTTAGTTAATAATAATAATCAAAAGCCAGTATAAGCCAACCGAAGCGTTTGCAAAAAACATATTTGACACTTCTGAAACATCATTTAGATTGTGGCCGAGTACTGTTAGAAAAAGGACGGTTTTCGGTAACATTAGGAGTACGATACGATAACCAAAGAGAGAAGCTACGGTGACAGCGGTATGACGTAAGTACAGCGCATTACCACCATCATCATGTTTGCATTGCATTCAAATAGTTTGGGCTCCTAGATATACCCACAGTAACTGCTTGGTGATGAAGCCCTACACAGTAACCGCAGCGATCTCGAAGCCTCATATGTGATTTTTAAACCTAAGTCGTTGAAACGAGAGCCTGATACCTTATTTGTCTTGGCTTTGAATTGCCCTTTGTATATTCTGACGTAGCAAAAGCCGAGAATCTAAATATTTTGGTCTGTCCTTGGTGACAATAATTCTTGTTGATAAGAAAGTCTGGTTAAAATCTTTAAGCGCACTGATGTGGCCTGCTACTAACCATCTTATCTCCTAAAGCATGTTTCTTGACCAAACAAACGCTGTTTCAATGAGATGGCCAATATTGTGCATAGTTGCAAAATTGTTTCATCAAAAGCCTAAAAGAAGTATTTTAAACGTTTGTACACGATCTGTGCATTCAAGTTAAATACTCTGACTACGCAATTGCACCCAATTTGCTCACTTACTAGCCTGATGAATTGTCTTGAAGGCGCAGAATGTTCAAGATGAAACACGAAAATAATCATGGGTGTATAATCTTTTAGAACTGTGGCTGAGTTATCTGAAGCTAATAGTTTGATGTAGATATAAATACGCACAAGAAAACTAACAGCACTGTGCTTTCATATACCTAGGTCAGCCGAAAATCGACTGCCTGACGCACAGTGTGCAGAGTATTCTCTCGTTCTGTTCGACTCTCGCAGCTGCGGGCACAATTTCAAAGAGGCTTTTGCATGGTTACAACTATGTGCCCGATGATATTAGTCAAAATTTTTGCATTATGGAACACATCTTTTTTCAGAAAAATGGATCAGTGAAAAACTGTTCGAATTCACAGCCACTCAAAACTGCCAATTGGAGATTAGTCAGACAAAACGGGTATCTTACCAAATAATCAAGAAAAAGCGGGGGACTTTTCTCATGAGCATTGCCTGCACAGACTGTACCTCAAAAACAACAAACTGTAACAGAATGAGATTTTACCGCAGTTTGAGATGCTTGCAGTTTTTCTGAGTCCACAAATGTACACATTACCTATTCTAACCAATAACTTGTCTTTGTGCGTTAGGGAAAACCCTCTGACTCGAACTATATTATTATTGGGGGTTTTCAAAGTATTTATCAAAGGTCATTTACGGGTGCATTTTTCGTAAATATTCCTTAGCTCATCAAATGTAAGGCTTCCCGTAAAACTCAAATGGGGAAATAGGGCTCCAAAATTTAAAGTTTGCTGCTGGGATATGAAAGTTTGGTTTTCAAATCAAGCTTAGTAAAAATGCTAAAAGCAGCCGCATCGGGGTATTTAAGTATCAGCCGCTAAAAACTGAGTTGATTATTTTGCTAAAAAATTTGAGGCCATACCGCGGAACAAATGTAATGCATTTTTTCCTGATCATACTCCCTCCTTAATGAATCATACACCAAGAGAAATGTACTTTAGCCACGGTAAAAAATTACAAACGCATGAACATTAAAAAAGTTACCCGAATTCTTACGTCCGGCCGGATAAACGCCTTTCTGAATAGGATTGCTACACTTTTTAATCATCCACCGTTTAATTTTCTAAATTTTTTCACACGATTTGCGAAACATAATCCAGATGTCTTCTACGATAGTGATTGTAATTTGTTAAAGTAATAATCAGTTGGTCAGCAGTTGATCACCAAATAATTTATTTAAAAACAACTTAAGTCTCACATTAAGAATAAAATCTTCCGGAAACTGGGCAAGCTTAGGTATATGCTAAACATATCTTGCGTGTAAAATCTCTCCTGACATGCAATATCTAAGTCACTTTAGCTGCGTAGCCTTACTGTGTGTAAGAAGCATTCACTGATTTAATAAAGCGTCTAACAGGTTGCAAAACGACAACTTAGTAGCTTTACCTTTGGAATAGAAGCTTCTACTCTCCATTCTACACTAGACTGCTAGCCATCTGTCAGACTGCCAAACCTCACTTAAATTAAACGAACAGTTTTGCGTAGCCACAAGCCAAACTTGGCGTGCAGTTGTTGGGTTATAAACAAATAAAACATTAGCGTATGGATTTTTTGGTACTCTCCTTAGAGTACTTCATACATGGTAAAATAATAGGTGTCATATATCGCAGTATTGAGCAAACATAGTCTATGCCAACACCTGTTGGTCATTTAATCTTCCGACATCAAATTTTAAACTTAGTTGGCCATTACCGCAAACTCCTCAACGTTTACCTATGTCTCATGACTTGCGTTGTCCCTAAATTAATATGTTTATCATTGATGCAGTGAGATAGCAGAATGCTGTATGACCAATGACGGCTGCAAAGTAGCGGCACACCATGTCCTTCTAACCTACCCAAGTATGGCAGCAAAGCATCGGTGTTGAACACTGATGTCATGCTGTCGATGATGATGATCGTGATGATGAACCTACCAAACCATACACATGCTTAGCGTTCTCGTTAGGTGTGAAGTGACAACTCGTCATCTAGAGCGCAACTTTAATAACTAACAGTGAGGACGAAATTCTTGCTGAAAATTTTTATCTTGGTTAGTGTTATTTCGAGCTCCATATGTTGCACTCAAGCGCTGTTACATGCAAACGTAAATGGTCCCTCTGCATCATGTTCCAACATAACAGATTTGTGTTTGACGTCTTTTTTACTTAAGCTGAAGAGATGACTACACATACAAATGACTACAAGTTCAAAAGGTCTAGATGGTTTGCATTAAGTTTGAAAGAACTCAATGGTTTTCTGCACTTTACGATCTTATTGTTAAAGTCCATTTGTAGGTAATGGTCAGTAGTCATTGCAGCTGCAATTGCTGTTAGCATTTTTTTTACAAAAAGGGTGAATTATCTGTGGGGCGTTCGATGCTTAAATTTCCAACTTCCCGTCTAAACGGCTTCCAGTTTGTTCCCTTCCACATATTTAAGTGGTACTTGGTAACGCCGTTAAACTGTGAGACTTTTGCAGCTTGAATTAATCATACAATTCTGACCGGTTTTATATGCTTCGTTTTGATAAGGCTTAATATATCGCGTGCTAGCAAACCACACACTTTATATCCTTTGGCTTTTAGCGAATTTCTAGGACGTTGTGTTTGTAAATCCACTGCCCGTGTTTTAAGCGTTTCGTGGTCATTTGTAAGTGGATATCAAACTGGCCTTCCGCGTTGATCATTCGAATTTTAAATACCCATATGTCTTCCCACAAGTCTGCCGCTTTATTTCATCTTTGGTTGCTGTAAAAACATCGTATTATCAAATAAGACGCAAGGATTGCCCTGCAATTTCCCTTTACTTACAGAGGTGATAAGAACTCTTGGTCTAATTAATCGCTCATATAATTCGTAGCGATTGTTATTAGTGCAAACAAACTAGTCAGCCTTCTATACCATAGTAAATACTATATTTGTGCCAGGAGATTTGTAACGCTTTTCATTACGAGCCAAATAATTAGGAAGATGGCGTATTATTCACATGTAACACCAGGGTTTATCGGGGTGACAGTTAACTGAGTAGGTAACTTGAGACGTGGTGTTCTAGAAAAAACTACCTTTTGAATTGACAGCGCAAGCTTCTGGGGGCTCCCTGAGATAACATTTGTGGTGATGTTTTTGGATCTGATTGCTTGAGCCAGAAGCAACAGGCATTGTTTTGTTATCTAACTGTTGTTAGATACTTGGCCATGGCTAGGTAACAAATACACCGTTCACATTTTATTGACATAGTATTACAGTCCTCTGTTCAGTGAAAAAATAAGCTTAAACAATCAACTGGGTTTTTGGTTGTCGTCCATTCAGACAAGAATATGAATATCATCAAACAGTAGGGTTTTATCTTACCCTCGAGCTCTATGATAGACTGATTCGTGATCTTACCTGTTTCTCGAATGCTAACCAGGTAGGGAGTTGTTTTCCGATACCGGACGGATACTTGCTGGTTGGTGCCTCTATTCGTTGACCTGGGAGTTTATCGCCGCCAATTCCGACTTTATCGTCCCCATATTGAAATGGAACGGCATTATACCGTTCAAAATAATGCGATTTATGAAATTTATCCTTCCCAAGCTAAGAAGAAGCTGGTGATTTAATACGTATTTACATTTCTGTTAAATGAATTTCCAGGCAAGAAAGGCAAAGCCATAACGTCTCTTCATTGAAAATAACGATAGCTAGGTGCTATGACAATAACCTTGGAAAGTATGCTTTAGTTCATGCCATTACAAAGATCGGTTAAATACAGTTTCTGGTATGCTCTGACAGTGCGACACTGTCGGTCCGTATCCTGCAGATTGTTGCTCCAAGGACCTCTGCACCTCGAGAAGCTCTGGTATTTCACGAGGCAGCAGAGACAGTGTTGGATGCTTGTCTTCAGTCTATTCAACAAACTTCACGATAATAAAGTCAGCCTGCCCTGAAAGGCATCCATAATCGCACTTACAGAAACCTGGCTCACACCAGATGTCTCTGGCGCGGAGATCTCGATGGACGGCTACTCTCTTTTTTTAGCTGACTCAAAACGCGGGAGGGCTGGTCTGGTTGCTTAATATTTACCTGCGGCCATGCCCATTCCGAGTGTCCTGTCCGATACCACTTCTGCACCTTTTTGCCATGCACTGTGGATCCAAATCCAGCCACTCAAATCCGATTCTCTTCTTCTGGGCGTGGTTTGCCGTTGCTCCTCGAGTCCTCCAGAAGATGACCAATTCCTGATACAAACCTTTGAGCAACTCTCCTCCGGCTACCACCTCACATATCGCTTGTTGTCAGGTGATTTTAAGGCCCCTAAGGCCTCCAGAATGGAGCTCCAACGCGTGGTGTCTAGTGGCCATTTTGCAGCAACCCTGACCAAAGTCATTCAATAGAGCGCTTGGACTCAAATTGTCATCGCACCCACCAGATACCGCGCAGGCCAAATACTATCCCTCCTGGATTTGGCCACCACCAACAAAAGTCACTTCATCGATCAGATGTTAATTAACGCCCCACTGGGACATAGTGACCACTGTGTGCCGATCTTTGATTTCATCTGCTACTGGGCCGGAAATCCCGAAACTCAAACATGGATTCGACACTTCTGCCGTGCAGACTTCTCAGGAATGCGCATCCATCTTGATCAATTGGAGCTGGGACCAGCTTCAGTGGAAGAGTTATACAGGAATAATGCCCAAAACGTTTACGATGCTGACGCGATGTTCATCCCAAAAAGCCAGCGGTCTAAAAGGATCCGGCATCGTCCGGAAAAGAGGTCTCAACTATTTTTCAAAATGTTGATTACAGGAGACACAGAAAGTGAGCTGACGTTTCGCAAAATGCAGAATCGCTGTAAATCAGAAATCCGCCAATGCAACGCACAAAAACAAGGCACCATATTAGACCCCGCCCAAATAACAAAAAAGTGCCGTTTATGTACATGAAGCTTCGCTGCAGAAATAAGCCAACCGCGTTCACCTTGAGGGACAGGGACGAGGAAACCAAAAGTGATCCAATAGTGGTATCCGAGGTCTACAGAGAACACTATACAGGCCTGTATTCTGCCCCAGAGGCCTCGTCACATCCAAGCTTGTCATGACGTATCTACAAACGGCCTCGAGCCAACTCGGTCTTCATATAGGTGGAATTTCGTCAACCCTTGCACAAGACAAACCCCTTCAGCGCGTTTGGCCCAGACTGGGTCCATATAAGTATCCTGAAAGAAACGTTGCTCACAATGGCAAGGCATTTCTACCTGGTGGTTCG
The DNA here is from genome assembly GCA_004794785.1 of Opisthorchis felineus. Lineage (NCBI taxonomy): Eukaryota > Metazoa > Platyhelminthes > Trematoda > Opisthorchiida > Opisthorchiidae > Opisthorchis > Opisthorchis felineus. The sequence goes on along the minus strand of SJOL01008319.1, from coordinate 508,998 downwards.
TCAGCCGCTCGACGAAGGCAACCTGCACTACGCTGGGAAGGAAGCGATTATCACGCCAATCTACAAAACAGGTGACCCACTATCGCCCGGCAGCTACGGGCCTATTCGCCCCACTAGAGTACCGTGCAAGTTGGTGGAACGCATTTTGAAGCCTGCCACCGTAAATCACCTCATTTCTAACCACTTGATATCCCAAATGCAATACGGATTGCTCCCAACCCGTTCTTGCAAACTCATTATGATCGTATTTATGGACAGCTTAACGAAAGCTAAGGACTCATAATGAATGTAACATTTTTTGGTTTCTCGAAGGCATTCAATAGAGTCCCACACGTCCAGCTGCTCCACAAACTCGAGTATTACGGGATGCATGGGAAAATTCTACGCCGGATT
>SJOL01008319.1:489545-507719 GCA_004794785.1 Opisthorchis felineus | reverse complement strand
ACTTTCATTAGCCAAAATTTTTCTCATTTCGGTTAGTTGCTGCGTAGAATAACCTTCCTCGAAGGGTTGTCCACGCTCCATCTAGAACGCAGTTCGAAGCACTATTAGCAACTTTTTTATGCGAGTCCTGGCACTGGCGAGCGCACTGCTCCACTCTATGAAGTTTAAGTGCAGTGCTACACCTTTTTTTTGCTTGTGCCCCTTAGGTGAACGGCTGCCGCTGAACGACAAGAAAGAAACCGACCCGGGGATTTTAAGAGAAAGCCTTGGTCCTGTGTATCAATCAGTGAATCTGTGTGAGACAGGTTTATATTGGCGCGATAAGCGATATTCGATCAATAAGGGGCGACTTACGATTACCAGAGGGACTTTTGAAAAGTCTCAGGCTGTCCGTAAACAAACACCTCGTTGCTCACTTTGAATCCAAACGTGAAGAGAAGGAAGATGTTTAGCCACCAAAGAGGTTAGCGGATTCTAAAGAGGCTCCTGGAGAGTGTGGGTTTGTTCTTCACATTATTTATCTGAGAGAATTCTGTTCATTTGTGCAGTGCTTTCACTCAGCTAAAATTTGGTTTATGCTGATTTCTTGCTTCTCGTTGATGCAGCTTGCCACCCCGTGAACAAACATGTTCGAAGTTTTCTTCTCCAGCGTTGACTTTACTCTTGTCCGTTTTCTCGTTTGGCCTTCGGATATTTCCGTAAAAAGTCACGGGCCGCCTGGACGTTACGCCAACCACTGAGGCTCACTTCACCACGAATCCAGCAAATAGCCGTCGGTGAGACACGCGTAGCTCATCCAACAGCGGTTGCTCCGCCGTGAGTACATTGACTCATAACTTGTCCAAGTCCCACATAGCCAAGCCAATATCTGCCGGATTTTCAGGTACGCTATTGTCGGTATCGTCGCCTCAGCTATCGAGGTCGAGGAGGGCGACCGCTACCCAAATGAATTATGAGCTTATTTTCAAAGCCGTATACATGACATGTGACACCGCATCCCATTTTTTACATTCGACATGCCGTAGACATTCTTGGAATTTGCCGACAGTTATAGTGCAGGACAAAATACCACCGTGATCTGGTTCGTGTTTGAGAATAGAAGAGCACTCGGTGACAACGAACTGAAATTAGATAAAACGCTTCTCAATATTGGTTCTTGTTGTTGTTGTTTAGGGATCCAGCCCAAATGACGAGTGTTAACCCAGTAAAGTAATGAGACAGCGAAGGACCCCTTTGATATGCTTGCACGGGCCCAAAGGAAACCTGACTCGTACTTTTCAGTCGGAGGTGTACGCATTATTACATGCGCAGTTCACAGATTCTCGGATTCATCGATTGATACAGAGGGTCGAGTCTTTCGCCAAAGTTTCCCGGGTCGGTTTTGTTCTTGTTGTTCAATGGCTGCCGTTCACTTGGAGGGAACAAGCAAAACTGGTGTAGCATTATTCTTTAAGTACCCTCCGCAGAACAGTAATCTTGCCAGCGCAAGGATTCACATAAAAAGCGTCAATAATTCTTTGAACTGGGTAGCAAAGTGGAGCGTTGACAAACGTTGGAGGAAGGTTCTTCCACGCAGCAACTAACCGAAATGAGAAAAAAATTTGGCTAATAAAAATGCGCAATCTGAGCTTGAAAATCTACTTAACATGTCCCAACCGTGAGTTAGATGCATCCCCGGTGAAATACCTGTCATCAAATCTTGTTGAAATGGGCCATAAGTAAACATTAGGTCTCTTTTGAGGTGACGACACTCCAGGGGGAAGAGGTCAAGCACCGCGAGATGCGTTACATACTCCACGGATTTAAGGCCGGCAGCCATTTTCGTAGCAGCTACCTGGACACGCTCAATGAGGGTTACGTCCTTCCTGCGCCCTGAGTAGACAACCTGGTTGGCATATTCAAGAAGTGATCTGAAGTGGGCCCCATAGAGTAGTTGAATGTCCTTGAGGGTGACACGAGAAAAGGTGCACCGAATGATCTGTAGAACGGCGAATGCCATTTGGGCCGATTTCCCATGGTGCAGTCAGAATGACATGTTTGAAGAGAGTCGGATACCCAAATCCTTTTTGGCATCTATCCTCGTGATGTCTTCCGGTCCATTCTCACCATGCACGACGAAGGCGTTCACTGAGTCTCCTGCGAATGACATATGGACGCACTTTTCGTCATTCAAAGTAAGGTGCCAGTCTTGTTTGACGGCAGCTCTATTTCCTGGCCTTGATCGGAATGCGGGAGTGGAAGCCTCGTGGCTTCTTATATTAGCGCAGTCCTTCTCATTTTGATTGCCTTGTTTGGCAACCCTTCTTCAAAGTTCTTTGATGCACCACGGATTGAAAGTACGTCACGTAGGTCCGGCTGACTCCTTCAGGGCATCGATCACCGCCACCACCCAAGACCGCTGAAGAAGACCTATTTCTTATATAGACCCATATGGGACTCCTTTTCAGTTACCACACCTTAAATCTTTCGCTCGTGGTAAGTTTTATCGCTTCATAGATGGCCTCTTGGGTGGAAATGCAGCACGGCTCATCCTTAGAGGCAAAGTGATCTTACCTGCAAAACCTTTGCGAGTGGAATAGACCTTTTTACTTCAAAACGTTGCATTTTGGTTCATATGCGCTCAGACAAAAAAGTCGTTTTAACTAATCCTCCACCTAAATTTTGGCGCGCACTGGACTTTGAACTTGCTGTGCAATGGTTTCAAAAGGGGCTTCACATATTTTTTGAGTAATTTGCGGCTGTATCTTTTTCATACGTGAAATGGCGTTAAATGTGGTAGTTGTGCGTTCATCCATTGATTGACGCACCAAAGCTGTTCTGCGCTACGAATGGGAGTAACACAGATGCAGTAGTCAACCTGCAAGAAAGACGCAAGTTGAGGAAGCCGAAGAGGCTAGTAGCCTGAACGTGTTTCATAACAGCCAACAGTACGCGGAGCACCTGCTGTCCATTTCTTTTATGTCTAAGCTGGTGGGGGGACCATTTCGCCGTCACCTCTTATTATCTTGAACACAACCATAAGGTTTCTAAGTTTTCGTACGATCGGTTTCCAGAAAACTGACGCCTAACGGAAGAGGGGCGCGCACTTGCAGGGCCCTGCTGAAATATGGATCGTCTTCGTGTGAAGTGCGGCAGTTTGTGGCTGATGAATTCGGCAAGGTCCTTACCACTCAGGACATACACAACTACCACCTGAAGTGTCGACCACCTCTGTTGAGTAAGTGACGCATAGTCAGGTTTTATTTTGGCAGATGATATGCCTCCGTTACCGACGAAACTTCGCTAGACTGGACGCTTGTTTGCGCTGCAGGCAGAGGAAGGTCGTTATAGCCGCATACGCTTTTCCAGGTGGCAGCAGATAGCGCTGTTTCGACGGTTTCCTGATGTGGCAAATGTCGACGGAACGCACGCAACAAATCGTTTTTGGCAACTTTTTAAAGCAACTAATATCTGGCCAGGTAGGTGCAAGCCGTACACTTTCCCGATCGCGGGTAGCATGGCTACCGGACGTCCGGTTGTGTTCCTTCGTGGAAAGCGAGCAGTTTTCTCCCATGCGTAAACTGTTCGGCTGGTTAAGAGAAATGACTGTTGAGCAGCATCAATTGAAGACTTTTGTCATGGACAAGTTGGCTGCACAAATGCGGGCAGCCAGAGCAGTGTTCGGCTGCGACGTTCGGTTGTACTATTTCCATATTCGCTAAGGTATCACGAAGCACGTATATATCGTGTAACATCCGTGTATTTCTGGTCACAGGCACTCTGCAAACAGCCGACAGATATTTCACCGTATGGCTTGCCTGGACAATGCCCTACAGTAGACGTTTTTTCCATCGTACTACTGCTACACAAATTCTGACAAGATCTACAACTACCACGCCGCGCGGATTCGCGATTTACCTCTCACCTTACGACCCACTGTTTGCACCTCACACAAAAGTGGACTGTACACGCATAATTCGGGATGGCCCAGTTTGGTAAAGTGACCAACAACCGTCTGGAGAACGCTGATGCCTCCCGAAAAAACCCGTTGCACCACTCAGACGCACGGGAGCACGCCATAGAGTTGATTGGGCATCGTGGACATCTAGCAGCAATTTTATCGTGTGCGGTAGCTAGGTTAGTTCAGCTGTTGGCCATGAACGACGCAGCTTCTATGTGGCCGGTTGACTAAGTATTGTGTATTGTGTGCATCAGCTAGGTTTGTTCAGCTGTCAGCTATTATCAACTACATTGTCGTGCCGGCATATTTTGCCGGTTACCATGGAGAACTCTGCTGTTTAGCAACAAACTTGCATGGGTCATCGACAGCTGGAAGCCTTACGCGATAGCTTATTGCATTGGGCACCGTTTTTATAGCCGGTGCTAATTGATGATTTTGAAGTTTTGCTCACTTAACTAAACCATCCATACATATAATTTGCAAAGCAATTTGTTATACACTGTGGTAACTTTGAACACACCGTAACTTTCAAGAATTCAATTCCTTTGTGCGAATACTGAGCGGCTGCAGCAAGTTGGGCACGGTGGACATTTTGCTCTGGCACTGCATTAAGCCCACAACTGTAACCTTTGACAGGGCATCCCAGGTATACACTGGATATCGCGTTAACCAACTTCTATCCCTACTGAACCGAGGTACTTCAAAAAAGGTGCTTGTCGTTCAAGTTGTATTTGATATTCTCCGGAACAGGATGACCCAAATCTGCTTTTTTTCGTTGTCCACTGATACCGGGCCGAACACTCTGAGCCTCAAAGCTCACTGAAAATTTCTGTCTGGCAGAATATCAATTCGACAAGCCTAAAATGTTACTTACAGAACCACTTCCCAGAAAACTGACAACGCCAATGCAGTGTTCATCTCAATTATGCCTCAACTTGTAAGCTGACTTAAAATCGAGGCACAAATCTATCATCATCATCATCATCACAACAACGAGTTCGCAGTTGAAGTAACCAAAAGCGTGTTTGAAGGATTCAGCTCATATGAAATCAAAGCTTAAACTATCCCTCAGGCAGGCGGGCGCTGGAGACTCAAACAGTGAGCCCGTATCCCCCAAGACACTGATGCTTTGTGAGTGAGAGGGCCTCCAAAAGTAATCACAAAAGTAGACCAGGATACAAGCCTAGCCCTAATAAAACATGAACGTAATTTTGCGGATATGTGATGCAATGGTGGGAACAGTCAGAAGTCTTCTCTTTGAAGGACAAAGGCGAAGGACTCACGAACGAACCCATGGTAGTAACCAAAGCCCATAGAAAACACCGGGCGAATTCCGTGGTGACCGCATATGGCTTTGAATGGGGAGGGGGAGGTTACGCACAGCGTCAAACTAACCTGCCTTTTAGGAAGAAAAACGGATGTTGCCGTTTGCACAGAGCCGAGTCCTTTACCAGATGTACTGCATTCAAGCATCCCAGAAGGACGTTTTTCCAGCAACGCAACATTTTCATCCGGAGTGTCGTGAGTCACCCGGCAAAGCAAATCTCCCTTATTCTTGCTAGCAGTCAACTGTCGCACAAAACCACAGAATCGATAGCTGCCTATCGACAGGCACAGACATGTCTATTCCCCCATTAGCTAAAAGTACTTGGCGACGAAACGCATTTCAAAGTAGGTCGGTCTCAAGTCCCTCAACGTCCGCAGCCTGAAATCCACAGCCTAACATCGTTCATTCCCGAGCGGTACCTGAGCGAAGAATATGCTGATGTTCGCAGGCAGCCTAATACAGTAAAGTAGGAAAAATGCCTACTTAACATCAGATTTTTACTTTCAAGATTTATTCGCTTACCTTTCACGCATCCAACTGCTTTTGGGCCCGAAGAATTCTAGGAGAACGTTCTTGGCGTGCGTTGTGTTAACTTGCTCTTTCTCCTCACTGGGCTCTGTTATATTCCCCCAAGGACGACTACCAGATCTGTCGTTATGCCGGTCTACCCCACTCACATTATTTCTGAGCTTCTAGGCCAACATCTACCTGTATAAATGACCTGAACGTCAATTACATCAAAACCGGAGCCTTTCATCCGCTCAAGGCCGAAGATAAATGGCGAGCAGTATGAGCCCTCATTTGAATTTGAAAAATTCGAATCCATGTACCATCTTGACGGTGCTCGCCACACTCCTGCCGTACAGAGGTGAGACAAGAAGACAAAACAGAATTGTCTCTGAGATGTCTCAAGTGTCTGGCTACCTTCATATATAAGCCTTCCACTAAATTCAGGAAAACTGGTTCAGTAGCCAGTCGTCGTTCTCCGTATGTTTCAGTGTACTTTCCCCTTCCTACCTGCATGAACTTCTGGTTATCCTGTTGAGCCTACGTTAGACCGCTCCTTAAAGTTCCTGGCTAAACTGCCTATGAACGACACAGAAACACATTTCCCTGAGTGCGCCCAGCGAGAAGTTTAAAGGCGGCATTCTAACGCGACTTCGCTGAATGTGGGAAACTTCTTTGGCTCGACCTATTTATTTAGATCAGCGTCGCATCCGAGAAATAGTTCTACCTAAATGATCAAGTTTTCCGACAAGTTTGTTGTTACTGTCTTTCCTTCCATCCGATTGCGAAGAAAATGGTCCATTTGGTGCCCCCCTGGCGGAATTAACAAGGCAGACTCCCATAAGTGAGCACTGACCAAGAATGCGAATAAAAGGACACGAACAAATGTATTCGACGACCTGCTTATGGGGCAAAAATGACAATCAGTGAGAGTGCGAAATGGCCCCCACACATTTGGTGAGTACGTTTGCACAAGAAGCCGAGCAACCTAGAAACTGGTGTGACAGAGGTAAATGCTATGGGTGAAAACCCGTGTTTAATTAAATATCCCTGGACTCGTGCTTTGCAAATCAATTGCTTAAAAGAAAACGCCAGAGGTTTGCGGGCTCACAATGCTAAACGATGCCAACTTGCTTCCACAGGTCAAGTGAGGGCGAATGTTTGGTGTGGTCGAATGACGGCCGAAAACCACTTCTGAATGGGTCCTACCGTAAATATCAAGCAGATCGTGTACTGCATATTCTACCACCGGTATTTGGAGGGTTTTATCCATAGCCGATCAAATTGAGTCTGTTACTAAATTGTTCGAAATAAACGTCAAAAATCTTGTTCTGACCAACTGCGTGCCTAATTTATCCTGGGAACCGGGAACCACATTTTACTTGGCGGTGTAGTAAAGGAAGTTGATTTTTCCCGGAAAACTCGTTCTTAGGAGTGGTCTTTTGGAGAAAGGTCTGCTAACTCTAGGAGGACGACATCTGACGCGACAGGATGGGAAGTTAATTCACTAACGTCCAACTGCATCTACTGACAGAATGACCAACCTGGTACTACAAGATTAATGTCGTCTACCGAAGTAGATCAAGTATTGTTCTCTTCCCATTCCCTCTTATTCCCAAGCTTCCATATTTGGCTATAACTTCTTCAAACGCCCTCTATGGTCGCTATCCGCCCCACCCGCAACCTGATTTCCATCCACATGAGGCTCCAAGTAAAACGAAGTTACTCGTGATATTATACCAGCCTTCTTTTACCTGAGTGGATCCCAAAATCCCGCCGCCCACAGAATTTTTCATCACCGGCCCGATTACCTCATTCATGACGTCCGTCATGGGGCCGTCCAGAGACCAAAATATGTTGGTGCAATGATGGCGCGGCGCTGCCACACCTAGCCTGACATCCGCACTATTCTCTCAAAAATCTGGACTCCCACGTCTTGCATTCTCAAAAGCCTAGCTGCACAAAAAATTGCTTACAAGGATCCAGCCAAATCTGGGACGTGTTCGTCCTAATGCACTCAACCCTTTTCTTGGGTTTAACCGTCCCGGCGCACTTTCAGTGGGTCTTCCACACAAAATCAATAATTTTCTTTACAGTTCACGTTCCGCCCTGTGGGTTAGCCCCAAGGAACTTTTACATCAGACACCGCCCCATTAACGGCGCCAGTAAGTCTACACAATTTCACTGTACTCCGTTTAGATCAAATACTTTTTCCGACTCTGCGTAGTCTTCGTAATAAAACTGGTGAGATGGCTTAAGTTGCCCAAAATGGATCCATTTCGTAGTAGGTTGAACACCAATAAGGTGTAAAGCTGGCGCAAACAATGAAGTGGGCAAACGAGGGCGGTAAATAAAGAGGAAAGAGCTGGATAGTCTTCCATTTTGGAGATAGAAGTATCAGAACCGCACCGGTTCGCGCGCCGCCTTAACTGCCGTTCCAAAAGAGAAAAAACTAGGATATGCATCAACTACGGGTCAAGTTTAAACTCCAGAAATTCCCGACCTTCCGAAGACATCGAGAACATATGGACTTCGTTGACAGACATGCAGCAAAATGACACCATCAGAAAAAGTCACAACCGGATTTACAATTATATTTGGCTGTGCGCTGTTGGAAAAACGAACATCAATATGAGGAACAAAGCGAGGAGTAAAGGATGAAAAACGGTAAGTTAGCTGCTGCAGACCTACCTTTATTAAGGTCGTACCGGCAGATCTTCAAGGGGCCTCTGATGGGCCTGTGGAGATCACCGATCCTGGTGAAACAGCGCAAGCGATTTATTCAGTTCATATCGCTATTAAGTTGCCGTTCTCATTTAGCATGACTGGCTAATCGGAATGAAATGAAGAGTTCCTTGAAGACCTGCTTTTCAACATCTCTTTGGGTAGCAGACAACCAGTTGCTGCTGGTAATGGTATCTTTTGGGATGAAAGACCCCTGTTTCATGTCCGCTTAGGACGTGGACCACATTGGCTCGCTTTGCTGGATACCGGACATTAATACAAATTTTTCGTGTTTCGACGGAACGGTCATCGAAATTTTGGGTTCAGCCGAACCAACATATATGTGATTTTTGATGTAAGACTCGGAAAGCGTGCGTTTCTGGACGCTACGGATGCCAAAAATTGCGGATTTACAGGCAAAACGTGTAAGCCGATGACCCAGTTAGCAGTTGCGGCTGGGAGTGCAAAGCGAGGAATGCCCTTATTCAAAGGCCAAAACCCATGTGCGTTTCCTTTGTGGAGTCACACACGAGAGTGTGTTCAGTCTCAGTGGCCCTGTTCAAGATTATTTGTCAGCTTCTTGAGAAAGGTGCAAAGAGTAGCCGCTAAATCGGTAAAGCAAGTACAATGGCTTCCCTAAATATACAAACAGAAGCTATGATATCTGCTTAGTTTAGAGTACCGCCGCCTTCGAGCCAGCCCAACTGGGGTGTAAAAACTCTCATACGAAGTGGTAGCGGAATAGGCGCGAAACATAACTCAGAACCCGCCATGACCTAAAGGAATACGACAAGATTTCGGAAGGTAGGGACACGAGAGTGGTCATATTTTATTGATTTATTTATTTCCGTCCAAATTTTTCGAGGCCATGAAACAACATGGAGCTGAGTAGGACCGAAAGGAATGGGTTAAAACAATAACAAAACAACCAGGGAAAATGTAAATAACGAGAATAGAATGATGAATGAAGGGTTACGCATAAGGAACACTGGTGCTTCTGAGAACCACGCTCACCTCAAATATGGCTGAACAAATCTTATGTATAGCTACTCTCCTGTCTACGGTACAATGGTATCCCCGATCTTTTCCCTTTTTGTAATGTTCCGTCACCAATCCGGGAGAACGAAGGATTTCCCAAGACTCAGGTAAGCCCACATTTACAACGATGTGTTCCACTTTTGTCCTTTACCTTTGATAGAACCGCTGGCTGAAATCGGACGCCAACCTGCCTGAAAATTTGCAACAGGAAACCAACAAAAATGGAGATGCTCTCAGAAATTTAACTACCCCGAACGCATCCTTTGGTAATATTGGTTCACACTGGTGTTCCACGGGATTTAAGCAGGCTTACTGTATGCTTGCAACATATTTTACTCCCGGATTTAAGACGGATTTTATCTTTAGCCTAAAAATGAACATCCGGGGGCACAGTCTCAAGTTTTCCCACACCAGGTAAACTTGTGGACCAAAAAGAATCGTTTTCTTCCCCACTGTTGTTCCACTCTGGGACGAGGTGCTTTGTGCTCTTCCCCCTCCGCATTTAAATGCACCACCGACTGCATCCACCGAAAAATCATCCCTTAACTCTCCGCACCTCTCTGAAAGCTTACGCCACCTAATGAACGACCCTTGTCTTCAGCTCATCCTTCAAAGTTAGGTGACTCTAACTCCATTGAGACCCATCATCATGGGCGTGGAATCCCTCTTCCTTTCCACGTCCCCTCCAGATATGAAAACCAAAACTGTGATCGAAGTACACAGCATACCAAACCTAGTCTACGAACCTTTGGTATCAATGGTAGCTTTTAGCACGCCTATGCAGCGGACAGGTATAATGTGAAATCCGGTTCGTCTTCTGCTGTCTAATTCGCATTTGACATCTCTGTGGGTTGCAACCAGAATAAACGAAGAAACACAAAAAGACGACAACAAGAAGCTTAAGGATGTGTCGGGAAAAAAAGATTCTGCGTTTTCCCGTGCACGTTTATCATTGGTTTATCGAAAGCCTCATGCTCCTACTGCAGACCCCTAATCCAAATAGAGCGATGGTTGGGCACCGCCTTCTCATCTTTTTACTGCTAATATTAACCTGACTTCCTCGTCAACCGACGTAAATAAGCAAGAAGCTACCGTTTTTCTGGATCCTTAAGAAGCACCTGAAATCTATGGGACGTTGATTTTGAACTGACCTCAATTTAGCGCTTCGCAGCAGACCGCGGGTTGGTCGAAGTAGTTGTTGCGTGGGAAATGTCGGCGAATCAGCGAATGAAAGTGCAGAATGAACGAGCTCATGGAAACGTTAGGAACCGAGGGAATGTGCCAAAATCTCTCGTGAGTTCTTCCGCGCTATGTCATCACGGAAACTTAGAAGTCTCAAGATTCGCAGTCTAATATGAACGCTTGGATTCTTGGCCTGATTGTATTTGTCGTGTGCGGATCTGGTAGGTTCCAATGGTTAGCGGATTCCTAATCGTTACGCAGCAATTTTCGAAATAATTCAGCACGTCCGCATGGCTTTTTGAACCCGAAGTACGACGCCCTGTCCCCCGAATGTGGCAATGTGATATCTGATATTTGTACCCTCTGCAAACACCAATTCATCTTCATGCCAAGCTGTTTTGTGTTCTCATTCTCTGGCCTTGAACGAGGTTCACATTGAGGCGAGTGCCTAGTAAAAATTACTTATTTCAGGTCGATAGTTTTGGTATTTAACTGAATCAGTTTCCCTTGGAGCCCAGTCTAGTGTATCTGCTTCTGCTGCGTTCTCTTGTGTGGTAGGAACATTAGCTATCCTCTCTGAATATCACTATTACCACAACTTTTCGATTTTTCATTTTTGTGACCTATGAGAGGTTCATGAAAGGCTCCTTGCGATTTTAATAACAAATGCAACCTTACTTTGGTTTATGTGCACTGAAACAGTGTTTTTAAGTGTTCGTTCCAGTTACACTCCGTCTTAGCCTGAAGTGTCACGTTTTTTCTCGTAATCTCCGGCGGCTTACGCGGTTTCTACATGCACCGTATGCGAGTATTGTCCACACAGATCAGTGATACCAAAAGCGCCACACAGCGACGATGTATAACCATATATTCGAAAATGAGTTATTTATTGCATGGGTGCAGTTCGTATGACAGGAAACAACGAGAAATTCTTTGTGAGGTTGTGGTAATAGCATCAGCATGAAAGAGTAAGGAATCAACCAATTCAGCGTTGCATACAATTTGAATGCTCGGAATCGGGATGACAGTACATAATCAGGATCAAGTCTAAGGTTCGTAACAGTTCCTGAAGGTTAATCCGGAGTATTTCTAGGACTGGCGTAACACAAAGTACGCAGTCATTTTAAGGAACGTCTCATTTCTCGTCATTTTTATGTTTCCCGTGTACGTTTTGCTGACACTTACATTCTGTTATTTAGTGTTTTACAAATTAGAGAGGAGAGCCTCCGCACGAGGATCCGAAGGGGTAGGTAGAAAATCGCTTGGTTTACTAATGGGGCTATGTACCCAGAGGGGAAAGTCGATGTTTGAACGCTGCGTAAGTGTGCTTAGACCGTTTTGGGTAGGAGTTTGATGCAGATGCTACCCACTCTGAGAGAAAAATTGCTTTTATCACCGGAGATATGAGTCAGATCTATGAATCTCGAATTGCCCCCGCGCATATGGTACGATCAACTACAAGAACTGAGTACATTCATGTGGTTTTTCTTCTACTGCTTGACGTCGTAGACCTCACGGAGATCCTCCAGCATAGTTATCCCCGGATCTCGAGATTAGCCTTAGGTGGGACTGTGGTATTCTCAGCAGGAAGCTAGAGACAGCCTGGACGCTACAGAATCTGGTTTGCGGAGGGCATGTTTAATGTACCATGTTATCCATCGCCAGCTTGAATTGAAAAGGATTATACTACTGAAGCCCTCTGACACTGTCACTAGATACACGGTCGTCTTAACTTGATACCAGTATTCGTTGTGAATGTCCGTGTTCGAATATTTCGAATCTGCGAAGATCATCAGTTCGGAAGGACCGAATGCTTTGTACGTGAACACCGTGTGAAAACCATCGTGACATTAGTCTGGTAGGTGTGGCATCCCGGGTCCTGTCTAATCTCATCCCTCAAAGTTAACGGCACAGTAAAAGGCATCCATGAAAATCAAGCTGGTTTCCGTCCCTGAAGATGCGTAGGTCATATCCGACCCAAAGCTATCACCCTATAGCGATGGTCGGGCTGCAGTGCTATAACAATGCTGCAGGCTACACCAACTGGAACTCAGTTCCTTAAAGTTAGACCACGTCAGGATGGTCGGCGGGGTACAGCCCGACGGTGAATAGCGATCCGTATGCTGCGAAACGTATTACGAGGCACCCCGGAGGCGACGTCGTACTGTCCTCTGCGATAGTAGTGTCAAGACAATAAGTTGTCTCTTCCAGGCAACCAGCATGTCGATATTTATGGAATTAGCGATGTTGCCTCTTGAGGTTGGTTGGTTAGTTTATCAGCTTCGATCACGAGAAAGTGGGAGATTCAGCCAAGCATTCGAGATGATGGCATGATCAGTTAATTCGAGAAACTAGGCGGCTACGCATTGAGCGTCATAGCTTTGATGCGCACGGTCCTGACGACGTTCCACCTGCTCTGTTAAGTACGGCGGTGAATTCCTCAGTATGTCTCTCTCGTCTATTTGCCTTTATCTGGGAGAAAGAGACTATCTCAGACAACTGGGGTGAATCGATAAGAACACCCATCTTCAGCAAAGGCCATCGAAGTGAGTCCGGTAACCACGGGCGTCAGTTTGACTCCCGTTGTAATAATGCTTCCAGCTACACTGATTCTTCGTCGTCTTACGGGGTCATGTGAAGCATTGACCCGTGAGCATCGTGCGGGATTTCGACCGGGTAGAGGGTGCGTCGACCACATCTTCACACCCCGTCGGGTGGTAGAGAAACGCCTTATCTACGGACGACCCATAATCTTGTTTTCCACTTACTTCAAAGTTGCTTTCGAATCTGTTGATCGGCCAGTGCTCTTAACCGCGCCTGCTCAACAGAATATGTCCCAGAAGATTGTGAACATAATCTGGTCCCCATACTCACGTATTTTTGGGCATGCGAGAGTGTATGCTGATCTCTATAAAAGTTATCTTACAAAAGCTGGTAGCCGGCAAGGATGTCCACTATATACTATGTTGTCCAATTTCGTCATGAATGAAATAATGAGATGAACGCTGGAAAGTTTTCAAAACCCCTATGTTCAAGTCGTTAATGGTAAGAGCCTTGTCGACATGGAGTACGCAGACGACATTGTCCTCATCTTTGAAGATGGAGGCGAAACACGAGCTCTGCGGCATAAGCTGCCCGGCATTATACCCAGCAACTTCATTGTGCAAAGTCATGCTTCAGAACATGCAGTCCATGAACATATCCCTTGTTATTCAAGGGGAAGCGCTAGGGGCTGTGGCGAATTTTACATGCGAAGCCTGGGTGCAACCCCATCGAATCAGCTTCGATGCTCAAAAAAGCTTAAATTTCGTTCTGATGGCTCTGTCATAACGGTCCAGTAGCTTAGGTTACGTTTTTACTGGGAAGGGTAAATCTAATGGTACTAAGGCTGTATTGGGTAGCTTTTTGGACTACGTTCGGTATGCAGGTACTCCTGGCGGCACTTGTCAGATCCGGTGGAAATTATCTGACGGATCTTCGCCCTCAAGCAACGAGTTAGCTCCGGACCCGTTCAATCATGTCGTCAGTTACTGCTAGCGGAAGTTGCTGACTGCTGCTCATCGTAGGACACTTCTACACTCGAACTCGACTATCTCTTGCTTGAGGACTAGCTTGCTTCTTGGATGTTCCGAGTCGCAGGTGCCCAAACAAGGTGGTCGCTGGTAAGGCCATCGCAGATATCGATCCACTGTTGGTTGCACTGGTGTGAGCCGTAGACAGCTTGTAGATCCAAACGTTCAACATCGGTCATAATGTCGATCCAGGTTTTCAGATGACATCCGACGACAACGCCAGTCTTGCGGCGGATTAGGAGCAAGAACAGTTCTGATGATGTTTGCATGTGGGTGGCGAAGGGCGTGCTCAACGTCGTTGCATTAGCTGCTCGATTACGGCTATGCCTAAGCAGCGACCACTGACCTCATGGTCATACGAGAACTTGAGAACCTACTCTAAGATTGTTTTTCATACACCACTGGTGGGAAGTCTGAGTCTGGCAAAGAGATTCATAAGGATGACAAATATTTTATGAGAAACATCCGATAAGCTTCATCACGGTGGTCGTCGCAGACAGATTTGACACCCCTTTTCCGAAAAGGTAGGAGAACAGGGGTGCTTTAGTCGGATGAGGACACTTCGCTGTCCCAGGCTGAACGGAACGGCTCGTGGAGTGACGCGAGAAGGGCTGTAGTGTATAGCTTCTAAATCTCTGAGGGATGCCATCCTTCCAGGGGGCTTTACAGTTTTCGGGCCGGTCGATAATTGCGGCTAATTCCCACTTCTTTAGAGAGCCACAGGCAGGGTCATACAGCGAAGCGGGGGACTTAATGTTGGTTGGAAACGCACGCTGATTCCTGCGATTTAGGATATGTTTAAAATACCCTACCTACTTGGAAAGTTTTTCACTGGTGTCGGTTTTGATTTCACTACACGCAGTGCGTAGTGTGGCAGAATACGAAGGAACAGAACCCCTTCTGGTCACCATGTTTTCCAGTAGCGATTTTGTTTCTGGCAGACTGGTGGTGGAGTTTATTATGTTTAACGATCTCGCCCGAGCCTGATTTGACGACCGGTATCGCAAGATCAGATCTGTGCCCCATGACCACGTCAGTTTGTTCGAGGTAAGCCGTGATGACTTCGTCAGACACTGTGGTTAGTGAATCGACGCGAATACCGTTGACTTTGGTTTACTGTCTTGTTTTGCGGTATATCTAGCCAGGTACAGGGGGATCCACGTTGACCCATCCTTGAGGATGCACGGCCGTAGCACATGGGCTTCTTGTAACCCTCATTCCATTCTACCAGGTCGTACAGTGCTATGTTTTTGGCTTGCGCCAGTTAATCCGTCGTGGAGGACTGATGAAACGGCAGGTGTGTAAGTAAAGACTGTAAAGAATGACGAGGGGGTTGAGCTTCCTACCGCTAACCAGTCGACTTCCTGACAAAGCACCCGGAAGTTACTGAATGCTCACCTGTTTCCCTTAAGATTACAAAGGTTATATTCGCTATACGTACATATGAATACAAAGTACATGAAACAGCTTTTGTCCTTCGGTCCTCCAAATAGCAGAGGCTTTCATTCTTAAAAGGCGCCCTGTGCCATAGTTTCGTAGCCTTTCAATTCAAACTCATTGTGGCATCCTTTTGTTGTATTAACCTGTCAATCCCCTACAACTAACGCATTGCCGTCCCACCACGTTTCTGAATGCTGTTTGCTTGCCATTAGAGAGCCGTATCCCATGGACTTCAAACTAGACAAATATTTTGCTCGGCATTGAGACTCAACCTAGCTGCTGAGGCTGGAATGCCGAGCAGAACAATTTGACTTGGAAGTTTTCTTCCACCTTCAATGTGTATGCTACAACTAAGTGAATTGGTTGGAGGAATGTTTCATCGCAGACTCAACACGGACGAATATGGAAAGTCCCGAATAGCATGAAACTATAACGCGAACGCCGTAAGAATAAGTCATGAAGCCAGCAGCTAAAGGGCTTACATTGTTGTCAGTCAAAAGCTAGAAAGGATCGTTCCTTTGCTGGTTTCGCCCTCTGTAAGGCTCATCATCCTCTTAGCCCCAGGTAAGGCGAAACTGGGAGCGGGTTAGTCTTATTATTGGTACATTATAGCAAAGATTTTATTGGCCCAAGGAATGCAACAGACAAATATTTGTTTCACAGGCAGGTGAATGGAATACGGCATATTCCAGTGATAGATTTTGGGGACAGGTACGCAACAGGCACGATCTGAGAAAGAACACATTTTAGTTTTGAAAGCCGGACCTTTACTGATCATGGATATCTTCGGTTTACAGTGACAGTCTGCACGTTCCTAGATACTCGATCTTTCCTATCATTCGCTAACGTTACTAGTAGTATGCACACTGAGATCTCGACGTCCCAAAAAGGAAATTGGACGAAATGCTTTCACTCTTTTTCTCCGTTCTCCGTTCTTAATCATCAGCATATTTAATTTTCTGAGAAATTCGGCCCAGCCTATTTCAAGGCTTGGTATCTTACTACTAATAAGATTGCTGAAAGCGCTCGCCAGTCTACTATGGGTTTCGCCTTTCTTAGTGCTCACCAGGTAGGTTTATTCCCGGAGTATCCGCCAATTTAATATCGTACCGGAACACCAAGCTGTACGCATGTAGTGAAACACGTCTGCAAATTAATTTGGTGTCAACGAGAAAGTAAACTAAATCTATCGTTTAATATATTCACCAAAGTTTTGATTAAACTTTTGAGTGGAATTGAATCACTTCAAGCTTGCGATAGCTCCGTAGTTAGGGGGCGAACTTACTAACTGGAAGGTTCTTGGTTCAACTCAACCCCGGGATCTCGACTACTCCTGTATAGACTTGGGTAACCTGGAAGTATCTCAGGTCTCGTGCTCCCTTCCTGTGGCATGGCAGCTATGCACCAAAAGGGCGTTACAGCCGAACATTTATTGTTTATATTCAACCAATTCAAAATTTTGAATATCGTCCCAACTGAGATATGAAAGTTTTTGTGTAACAGTTATTTGAAGTATACTGTAAACCGGAGGTTTTGCTGAGTCTTCCTGTAGTGCCAACCTAACCTACAAATGAGCCTATTCCGCAACTTGTGTAAGATTTAGTGTTTTGGCAGAACATAAGGTGGACGGAAACCCGCGGGCCATGCCTACACGATGAGCCCCAAAAAGGTCGAAACCGTTGGCAGAATGTCAAAGAACTCTCATCAGCTTTATAACTAGTGTGGTGTCATGTCAAAAAAGTACACACAAAAAAATCGTTCAGCTGTAGCACCCTTTCGGTGCCTAACTGCCATGCCACCAGAAGGAAGCACGAGGGCTGGGATACTGCCAGGTTGCCCAAGCCTAGACAGGGAAAAAAAGTACACATCGATGTCCTGATTATCAAACCAACTGAAACATGAGGCAAACCTCACACAACATATTCAGTTCAATACTATCATAACCGAGGGATCGATCTACGATTCAGTTTAGTCTGCTGTTAACACCAACTTAATCTGCGGATGGGTGCAATTCGCCACAGCCAATGGCTATTTTTATTTGTACGCACATCATCATCATTGTCAGCTGTAAGAACCGCGTACTTGCCGTACAGTGGTTGTGGCTGCCACCGTTTCGTTCACCAATGATTTGGGGAGGTGGGGGAGGTAGCTGCGCATTGGAGGCGGGAGCTGATAAATGGATGCGTAAATACAGCACTGTCAGTGGACTGTCAAGTGGGGGGATTGGGCAGGGAGCTATGCATTGAAGGCAATAGCTTGGATGCACGAGCGCCATTGAGGGCGTGACTGGGCCATGTCTGACAATGTCTCTAACCATTGATGTGGCCCGTCTCGGGGTCCCCATCCAGGAAGACGGCAATGACCAGCGCAGCAGAGTTTGCTGGTAATGGCTTTTATACTCCGCTGCCAAGTCATTGTTTGACCGCCTCTGGCTCGTTTCCACC
>SJOL01008319.1:460852-488683 GCA_004794785.1 Opisthorchis felineus | reverse complement strand
TTCTGAGATGCATGACCACGCTTGGGTCTTGTATGCGTGTTTCGGAGACACAGCATACATCAATTTTAAAGGAGTATAGGGTTTCAGCACGCATTGCCCGTGCCAATTTGACATAGAGTACGGACGTTAAAAGCTCCTATATAGAAAGGATCTCGTGGATCTAGAAGGGTGTTATTTTGTTTACTGTTAGTAGGCAGCGAGGAGCATAAGGCCCTTCGGTCAGATAACTGACAGTCAAGTGACCCAGTGACGTTTGCCTGTGTGGTAGGATATATATATATATATATATATATATAATTCACCGGCACGATAAAGACGTCGATCGATTGTTGACTGTCTTTAAGGAAGTATCAGTATTTATAGCAAGAAGCAGTCGTCCACATAGACTGAAGTTCTTCAATGCAGTATTGGTTAATCGATTCAGGTCTGCACTGTGCACCCAGAAAGACCTGACAGTCACTCTGAGACTACCTTGGTTTGCTTGATCGGTCACGTTACAGTTTAGTTCCATACAAACGACGCAACTGGCCCTGTATTTTGTTTTATTTTTCATTCCGTTCTGCGCGTATTGCGACAGGCGAGGTCGCACTAACTGAATTCACTCCCCAACATTGTTGTTCTCACTTCCATGTCCAGACTTCATAAAACTCTGAGTGAAACATTTCGTTCAGCTTCACTCCCATCGTGGTTCCCAATGAGTTGCATGGTTAGCCCTAAATTGAAGCATGAAGTTACCGTCCACACCAACAATACTTTAGTATATTCAGGTCCTTGTTGCTGTGCAGCCGACTGCATCGGATACACCACGCAGCAATTCTATCAACGGTTTAGGGTACATATTCCATGCTAGCTTGGGTCCGGAAAGAGGTAAATCACTTCCAGCTCCATGGTAAAGTTCCCAGATGACGGTAACCACGTGAAGAAAACAGGGTGTCTTTCACATGACCTGTGGGGAACGATCCAAGCAACCACAACTAATGCAACACGAGACTGTAGCGATCGCTATTCTCTGTCCGGTAAAATGCTTTGTGCGCATAACCAAAGCAAGTGTACCTGCGGTTATACAACCAGCCCACATCACTGTATCGAGCAGTAACTAGGTCATTCCATTGATGACCAGAGCCAAGATGTTCTGCGTTCTGGTCAACCCCGTGCCTAGTGCTCAGTCCACACTAGTTGATCACCGATACGGCCTTCAGAACCATGACCCGAAGAAACCTTTTCGGAACACAGGATCATCTGTACGTCCTCTTATGAAGTGAATGGCTGGGATCCAAGTCGGATTTGGCAGTCAACGCTGGACGCTTGAGCAGAATAGTAAGAAGCCATTGACGGTCTACTCCAGAGAGAATCTAATGTCGCGAGGAAGCCATTGACGCCGATGTAAACCTGAGAGAATAATAAGGCGAGCAGACGTGCACAGGCTAGTTGCAAACCACCAATCTGCCCAGACATGATGCACGAAAATGGGCACCAAAATCAGCTACCTGTTTATCCTCAAGGTACCGGCGTCATCCGTCAAATCCTTTAAGTTTCAGCGTAATATCGTACCTCCCCCAAGATAGCACCATGCAAGTGTTACTTGGAGACCTGCACATTAACACGCCGTCAAGCTAATAGTGGCTAAACTGCTGTTACATCGAGCCCTGTGGTTATTGATTCTGTCTTCTTCAGGATGACAGCGTCTGACAGGCACTCATTAGAAAATAGAACAAATTTACCTCGGTTCCAGAAGGGTATGGTTATCAGGTAGATCGGTGAATAGATTGGTGAACCGCGAGACCGATCCTACTAAGGCACAAGTTTCCATGGTTGAGGCTGCATTGGGGTGATTGAGCCCCTTCCGATTGGCTTGCTTGTTTTGTGGCATTGAGAAACGTTGCGCCTCTAAGCTTGTGTCCCCCGGGTGGATACCTCTTGTGACATAAAGTGAGATTATCCAGTAAATTCCTTCCGTTGCCTGAAGTCAGTTTAAATAATTCCTGCCTAATTAATTTATAACTGGCCCTCGTCGCAAAGCATTATTCCGTCAAGATAGTAATTGGTTGACGCACATTTTTCTACTGGAATATAAATGTTTCAAGTCTACTACGGTTTGTTATTCGTTCTTATTTTGGTCCTGAAACCTCAAGGATATTTAGTCAAGTGGGATGCTCCTCATACTGCGTCACCGGTGTTCGCACTTCGCGCAAAAAGGACACATACCAGCATCACGAACGCAGATTAACTAGCTTTTTAGCCACTTTAAGTTTACCGTTCAACACATGCACCAACCTCCTAAGTGCATTTATCATATCACTAGGACATGATTGACATCATGTTATGCATTCTGAAGAGCTAAAACTCAGTAATTAGAGAGCTTGTGAAATGTGTACTTCCGAACTTCAGCAGTGAAGCGCACAATTCTTGTCAACCTCAAATATCCCAGCTAGTGTGATTGTCAGTAGTACAACGGTACCTTGACGAAGACTGGCTTTCACTCCAACGGAGAAGTAGATCATCCGGGGCAAAGTTGATGTGCATTCGGTCAAGTCAAGATCCTGAAAGCTCTTGAAAGAATCCAGCTGCTCCATCGACCTGTTTATAGGACGAGTTGAGTAATTTAAAATTAATGTCTTCTGTACCTAAAAGACGCAGGGTTTTTAGCACCTCTCTGAGTAAGAAGACTAAAACTAGGTAGCTCAACCAGGCTACACAACTAGTCGACCGTCTCGTGCAACGCAACGTTGGTGGAAACAGTCGGCACATTACTCAGACAAACACTCCTTTCCATCTGTCGTCACATACTTGAACGGCTAATTTCGCTATAAGAAAAACGGCAGCCAAGACAGCTTGTTTTCCATGATTGTTCATGTTGGCCAATGTGACAAAAAATCTTATGAAGTTTCCATGGCCCACGTGTATGGTTAGTTAAATTAACGGGTATAAATGAAAAAGGGTGGAGAACGGGTGCTTAGGTCAATGGGTCACGGACTAAAATGGATGGTGTCACAGTCAAACTAAATAATGAGTGCAGGATAACCAGTAGGCCGGCACAAGTTCAAAGGTCACACGAGTTTCTTTGGAACACAGAGCTCTGGGTTACATAGTCGGATTCCGAGAGCCTCTATGCTCGATAGCAGTCTGAATTGAACTGTCTGTGACTGGTTCAGAGTCACCCAGTGTAGAACCTGGAAGGCATGTTTTCTCGTCTGTGACGTGAGTGATTGCGGTCAAATGTGAGGCGAATGCACGCGATCAACCTCCATTCATAGAACTTGGATGGTACTCACAAATACTGTCAGACAAAGGCGTAGTCGTTCGACCAGCATATGAACACACACAGAAGCTGGTGGCAGAGTTTGGCAGTTTGCCTTTCACATAGATCCTGTTGGCAAGGTTGGAGCTGCAACTCAAACATAGGCTAGGGGTTGTGTGTATCTCATTGTAACCAACTCCGTAATCGCATTTCCTTTGAATGAGACACTAATATGGATGTCCCTCTTGCAGACAACGTGCTGCTGAGTTCTCTGTTTTGTGGACTACACAGCTGTAAGTATGAATCACAGCAAAAATATGCCCTAAACGTTCTAGTTTGTCTTCGACGCAAACTGGAGGACATACCAGTCAACCAGCTGATTAGACTTTGTCAATGTTGAGCGTTAGGAAACTATCCACATGGATGTACTGACATATCCAAGTTTGCTTTCTGTAAATCTTTCGCCTTATTGTTCTATCGGCATTCTTCAGCATAGCATCGTCAAGAAAATTTGGCTGGTTGCTATACTCTGGTCCAAAAGTAAGCTTTATATCAGGGTGAACTGAGTTTAATTTTTTCAGGACATCATTTGGAACTACAATGCATACGAAAGAGTGAATACGGAAGCTGGTGTTGGAGCTTGGCAGTTTCTGCTTCAGATGAGTCCTGATTACAGGTCCAGAACTGAAACTCAAGCACAGGTGTTCGTCATGTCAACTGTCATCCTGGTAACTTACTCTGACATCGAATCGTCTTCGAATGGATCACTAATATAGACATGCCTTTCCCGACATTATGTTGTTGAGCTCTCTGTTTTGCAGACTGCATAGTTCTGGGTATGAATCGCTCAGCATATCTGTTATGCAAAAAATATATGCTCTAGAACATTTCAGTTCGTCTTCCACGCAGTCGAGAGAACAGATCTCCCTGTTACTCTCTCAGTCAAGCGTCTGATTAGATTTCGCTTCTGTTGTAATGAACGCGCAGACCCGTCCAAGTTTGCTTCCTGTGGATCTTTCACTTTTTTGTTCCTTTAGCGTAGAAACGAAAATCTTGGTTGTTATGCTCAATTTTTAAGGTTACAATTTAGATTAGGCTGAACTGAATTGGACTTTTCCGGGAGTTTGTTTAGAAACACAGCTTTGTCGTCTGTCTGGCGTCTTAGCCGACGAGCCTACTCAGCTGTTGAGTTTCCAGTTCACTCGTAAACGGGGCTGCCATCGACGGATCTACGAGAGGTCTCTTTGCGATCTCATTCTTTGTTGGTAGATTGCATTATTAGAACTGAACTGAGGTTTGTGGGCACACGGTAGCAATAGTTCCTTCAAATCTGACATTGCGATGCCACTGCACTTCACTAAATCATAAACACAGTCCGTTGACCAGGTGATCGGTACGCTGGTAAATAAAGACAGAATCAATGGAGAATGTGCGATGTCTTTCAACCTTTAGCTCCCCAAAGTTATCGAGGAATGGAAAAGTACCTTTGAGACAATGCGCTGACATTCCCTGCTGACTGATCATAGCCATATGGTATGAAGAACTGAAAATAAGGAGAATAGGCCTGAGGTAGGACTGGGTTTAAGCAGTTTGGGAGGGCTGTATAGTATATTTTTGCGCCAGTGGAACAAATTCGCTCAAAAGTATTAGCGTCATTTCTCCCTGATTGCTTCAGGCGTCGTAATATTTTAGATACTACTTTTCCCGTAACCTGTGTCTTGTTCTTCTCGGTTCCCATACTCCTGTATTTAGATTCGTCATACAAGATTATGTTCGTCTTATTATCGTCTTATCCATCGAGACAATGCGGTTCCTTCATCTGGCTTAGCAAAACATACTCATTTCTCTGCGAGAGTTTCAAGACATCAATGTTCCTTTCGCAAGGTTTGCTTGCAATTGAGGTTCATAACATGAACTAACCAGGATCGACTTCAATTGTTCTTAGTTGTGATTAGAAGAAATCTTGCCCGAGCGCAGTCGCATCATATTTGACCTTACCCGCTCATGTCACATGCCTTCCAAGTCCTATACTGGTTGTCTCTGAACTAGTCATGAACAGGACGATCCAGAATGCTATCGATCACAAACGTCATCGGAATCCGACTATATAACCCAGAATTCTGTGTTCAAAATAAACTTGCGTAACCTTTGAACCTGTGTTGTCCTTCCAACTAAAAACAACTTCATTATAATCTCCTAACATTAGCTTTTCTATTTCCATTATTACTCCTAATTTATTTAGGCAATGAAAGCAGTCTATCATGAAAAATTCGTGCTGCTTTTGAGTTAGACAGCAAGATATGAATCTTGGGGTGTAAGCATTTCATTTACTTTAGCCAACCAAAAATGCAGAACATATTCAAGCGTATACAGAAAACAGTTCACAAACGGCAGAGCACATGTATGTGACCACTGAGTGGAATGAATTGGGACAATTTCAGCGCAGACTCAGATTCTGCTTCGAATGCCTCTGTGCACACAGAATGGATGGATTTACCGTAGACTTGACAGTAACCACCACGGCATTGGGGACAATCGTCTTCGGATTGTGACACCCGTTTAACACAGCAGGGTGCGATTACGAATGTCTGCCTTATCTGGACCTCTTCTATCGACGGGACGCGATCTACACGCATGTTGTTGACAGTGTTAATAAACCTAGGGCTCTCGCTGAAAATGCCACATTATGTGATATCTCGTGGAGAATTCGCGCGGCGCATTATTTGACGTTTGGCAGGCAAACACAGCATTTATTCGTTTCATTCCGGTGAGTCTGTGTCTTATGTCAACGGAATAACACTAAGTGTGTTTCGACACACATGGATCCATATGTGAGTCACACTTGCGAGGTGCCTCATATTTCGGGGTTGGGGTGGCGGTGGGACGCTGGGAACCTGGCTAAGCAGTTTTTTTTTTTTGGGGGGGGATTGTTGCCGGCGGGTAAATAATAATATTACGATGCACTTTGCTTGTGATTTACACTAGACTAGCTAATGGTGACGATGATGCCGCTGAGTTAGTTCTTCAGCTGAGTTCGTTGTTTTTCGCTGAACGAAGATTGATGTCGTTCCAACAGAACGGTAGAGATAGCGGTGGATACAAACGATGAACACGATGTTCGCATAATCCCGTCTCACTCGACTTCTTTCTGAGGGCCATTAGAAACCGTGCCCTTGAGAATAAGTCAACAATCCTGCAACAGGTGGAGAAACTCGTTACCAGTGGGATGAATTAGGTCTTACCCGGTACCCAGCAGAATATTAGCGAAACCCGTTTAAAAAGAATGCTGTAATATGGAGAGACGAAAGTAAGAACCTTAAAGTAGAACGTGAATCCCTGCACACGTGCAATAAACTTATTTCGGAAGCAGCTTCTCTGCTCATTTTTTCATGAGAGGCTAAACATATCTGGCAAAATATTAATGGGATACTAGCAGTCGCTTCTGATGGGAAATTGGAGTTATTTTTCTCCGTCCGGTGGCGTACCATGTGGGAAAGCTTGACAAACGAAGTCTTGAATAACTAATAATTGTTCATCTGTAACACCCTTTAAGTTCATAGCTGCCATGCATGAGGGCTGAGATACTGCCAACTTGCCCAAGCATAGACATGAGTAGTAGAGATGCCGGGGCTGAGTGTGAACCTTTTTCGAGCCTTTTTCACTCAGCTACATCGAACCGATATTCCTAGAAAGGCGCAATTTCGTCATAGCAGTACGGTTTTCGATCAACAGCGTGTGGAGAGAGGGAGGTTTTTTTTAATGCTACCATTACCAACAAATTACGTGTCCAAATAGGTGTGTCGAAAATTGTCAGCATGACGCTATTTGGAGAGAGGCGATTGACAAGTGCAGTGAAACACGGTGGCTTGTAGTTCATAATGGTTCACGAGAAAATTTCTGTTTCAACACTGCTGCGTGCTACGCAACACCCGCACATTTAGTAGCCGTCCAGTTGGTCTTGACCAATCGCAGCGCTGTACCATGACTGTGCTTTGCTTTGGGAAACGAGCCTGGTGAGGATTGTCCTCCGATGTGGTTGCGGTTATTGTTAGGTCTATGGGAGCCGAGCATACTCTGAGTCTGTGCTGCAGGTGACCTGCTTCATTGCACGCCAGTGATCTTATGGGTTTGTGAACTGTTGTCTCCCTGTGCCTGACTGTATGGTATCCACTTGTTTCGCTTTCTTGTCTGACGAAAAGAAATAAATGCTCACGTCATCCTGTCGTTCTATTCACTTGGCTCGAATCCTCAGTGTATTGCGGCTTGTTTAGATGTATCCACTGAGGTAGTCTGTCGGAACAGCATCCATTCACCTACCCAAGAAAAATATCAAAACACAAACGGCACAAAGATGAAATCGCGGGCCCTCATTTCTCCCAGCCCTTTCTGTTCGCTCCATGTGTTGTCAGTTAGTGCACGAAGTCTTCGTGGCTGGCTTTTCTCTGAGGTGTATTCTTAAGCCTATCAGCAGCATCAACATCAAAATAACTTCACTGATCTACGACTGCATGTTTTTCGGAGAAGCATCACAACACAAATGCAATTGAACTAGGAAGAATAGGTTCTTTAATGAGATATTTGGTTGCATCACCATGATACAAATCAGCGATATTCCCCATCAACTTGCCTTGGTATATCAACTTGTTGTACAACTTGCCACACACACACCAACCCCAAAACTGTAAAACCAGGGGATTCTTTTAGTCAGCCAGTGGTGTCCTGTCAGAATCTCGAGAACCGTCGAATATGGAGGCAATGCTCCGGATGACTGTCCCAGTTCATCTGATTGTGGGCCTCAAAAGTCGTTTCTACACTTGAAAGATCGGATTCTTGAGTCCTGGATGCTGACTTAGGTGGTATGCGTCAAACATCTAGTCATTGTGCTAAGCGTGTTTCGATAAAAATCTTATGTTCGGTCCACTGCTAGAAAATCTAACTGAATTTTTAACAGTCCAGTAGAATTGGTTGTTGGTCTGTTCGCCGAGCTTGGCAGTTGGATTGCAAACGTTTCATCACCAATCGAGGTCACATCGTCACTCAACCCCGCACTGACGATATCACGTCTTTTGGTGGTGAAACGTTTACAATCCAACTGTCAAGCTCGGCGAACAGACCAACAACCAAGCAGAGCACCCGAGCTACCCATGTTCCACAACATTGCCAGTCCAGTAGACTTCCTTGAATTTTTCTAAACTTTTGCCTCTTAAAGTATGCTGAGGTAGGTTAAAGTTCAGTACTCGTTCGAAGATAAATGGAACAAACATTCTTGTTCGCATGTTACTTGCAGCATGTAAACACTAGTTGGACAAATTTGGTGTAGCCTCAAGAAAACTTGCATAACAAACTGCTGTGGTAATCAAATCACTGGACAGACCGTTGACATAACCGGTCTACCTAGAAGAGTCGCACGCTACCGGGAGTGCTTGAATCTGGCTTACCCATGAATGCACAAGTTGTTTATCATAACGATAATGATCATTATTTAATATGATCCAAATGAAAGCGAATTTTATGCATCTTTTCCTACCACCGGATGAGTGAAGCTTGCATCTGAGAGGTCGTCATTCGAGGATCTAACCAACTCGTGTGACCACGTGATGTGGAATCTGTGATTGAAAGATGAGTAGCGCTCTGTCCTGTCTAAGTGCGAGCTGATCAGACGCTCGTGGCCGAACGGTTTACTATTCAGACTACTAGTTTGAGATGCGTATTGCTGATGATTCCGAATGACAAAACAGCTATACAGTGCTGCTCGTTTTTTCAGCATAGATTGGTTTCACTTGCAGTAGAATTCTCAGATCTTCTCACACAACCAACGGTTGACAAGATCGACAAAATTGATTGTTTCACCCTTGCCTTTTCACTCACATCAAATCCTACCGTTCTTGTTCCTGGGTCGCGAATAGTACAATTGCTTTCTGTAAAGCAATTTTAATGTTTATTCTGATAAGATAACACTTGGGTCATCGTTCTTTATCAACCGGAACCAAACCCGCCTGTCCATCTATGCATCGGCTTGCGGGATGAACGAAAACTCGGCAAATGTCAGGCATGGAGTTTATCCGGTTGTTAGGTCCATGACTTTTGCAGGTAGCATCTCAGTGTAATAGCTGTTCTGGCGCCATGGGGTTGACCCACCGGGGTACACTTCTCCGGAGGTTTGCATGTGTAAAGTTTGAGTCGTCCAGTGACTGACTAACAGAAGCTGCTCTTGAATATGTCAGCTATAACCCGTATTATTTTTCCAAAACCAAGACCTCTAAAGTCCCTGTTTTTACAATATATTGTGGCGGTACACGCGACCTCAGCCCGTGAGCAACAGACAATTTTTTAGGGGCTGCACCGGCGTTGGAGCAGTTCCGTGTTACGGGTACTCATTTACTTGTTCAACAGGGTTTACGGCAAATGATGAGGAAGCCAATACCTAGGTCAAACGGCTGAGTATCACCATATAAGGCTCCTAGGAATTTACAGTAGGTTTGGAACTATCAGTCTAAAATCATAAAGCCTTATCAGATTTGACCTGACATAATTTCACCTAAAAGTGACGAGTTGATTGTTATAGTGTTGGGAAAAACTATCCGCTCAG
Source organism: Opisthorchis felineus (assembly GCA_004794785.1). NCBI lineage: Eukaryota > Metazoa > Platyhelminthes > Trematoda > Opisthorchiida > Opisthorchiidae > Opisthorchis > Opisthorchis felineus. Next base: position 478,856 of record SJOL01008319.1, on the reverse strand, counting down.
TTTTCCAGTCGTAGGACTTTTATCCCTGAACACTGACAACACTGGCATTGTCCAAAGTTTTTCGACCGGGCTGGGGTCCAGTCGAAATCTATTTGGCCGGTCCATTTATTGAGGGCTACTGATGATTTAAATGGTTTGGATTAATGTGACGTCCTTTTTAAGTGCCCTATCTTCCTGTCTACTTTTGGCAACGAGCATCAGTAAAAACTGTTCCAGTATCCGTATGTATGCGTCGGAGGTTTAGACGTCATTCGGCATTGTTCATCCGCCCATTTCACAGGACGAGAATACATTCCCAAACTAGACCACTTCTAATGAAACTGATTTCGTTTGAACCATTACCATGCCTCTGTAAATCCCACTTGTCTGACTGATAGATAGGAAATCCGTTCTCACAATCATTGGTCGTACGGCTTCATTGTTAACGTTAGACCTGCAGAGGTTCAATCCAAGGTAAAAGAGATCGTACCATCAAAAACCGACACACCTTTTTTAATCACTTCACACTGTTTTTTTACAGGTTTTCGTGTTTCCTAGGTGCCTTTGATGGTTGTAACGACGGCCGACACCGTCTTTTTAGTTGACTGTGGAACGCTCCTAACCCTCCCAATGAGTAAGGTACTCAGGAAGCACATAGGCAAATCCAGACATCCGAACCGTTATTCCTGTCGACAAAACATCTAGTTCGACTAATAGGCTTATCTCCATACCAAATTTGTTTTGACGGGAGACTCATCTGGAATCCGGCTGAATCTCTCATTTTTGATGTTCTTAAGCAACTGAACGCGCTGCACCAGTCCGCCTCATGTTTCAGTTGGTACGCTTTTCGAGATATCGCAATACATTGTCGTGGGTTGTCGAAGAGTTTTCAGCAACCTCATGAGTAGTATATTACATCTAAGACCACTACTTATTTCAACGATACAAAACAGAATTTCCTACCACTCGGCTCATACAGACTGGGGTTCTGTGCTGTTGTGTGGGGGCAACAAACAAGTTGACCCGCCCATGGTCTCGATCGAACTTAAAATCCACAGGATATGAAAGCATACAGAGTATACGAAGTGTACACTGTGTACGGAAGTCTGTTCCCAAAACTAAGATACTGGTTGTTGTGGAATGGTAACAAAGTGTAGAAATTGTAGAAATGCTAACAAGACCGATTATCATTACGAAAAAACGACTGGTTGAGAGTTTGAGATGGAATACTGGAAATGTATGATTACCCTCTCCGTCGATGGAACCATAGCAAGGGACGGTTTTTATGATTTTTTATATTTTATGTCATTTCATTTGTGGGATATTTAGTTTCTGACGATAATTAACGTCCTTCGTAAAAAGTGGTGCCGCTATGGTAACTGACCTTATGCTTTTGTCGCGATGTGTGCCAATATACAGAAGAAACGTACAGCAGACAAATTAACAAGTTAGGCACGAACCCCAGTAATTTCGCTATCGACGAACCCGATTGTTGATCGCTGTGTGCGTGCCAGAGGGCAGAGTGCCTACTTAACACCTGCTATCGACATTGATGGATATTTCATCGATTGTTTTCATTCGATCTGACATGCACTGTCGTGTCACGCGATTTGGAAATTAATCTTTTCTCCGTTGGCACTCTCTAAATACTGGTAGCCTGGGTGGGTTTATCGGCTGTTGATCAAGTTCCACCTGAGCAGCAGCCGATTTTCTCCGTTAGTTTGCCTAAGTGACAATTTTCAGCATGCGACAGTAGCAGAGTATTTTATTGGAAACGAACCAAGCGCATGACTGATTGAACTGGAAGGTTTCATTTAGGGCGATAGTCCCCATAACAGTTCTTGAACTCGTATAATCCGTTTGGAGAATTAGCGCATTGGCAGTTGGAAACATCGCACAACTCATACAAGTCTATAGTTGATGAAAATTACACCATTGTGACGAAAAAATGCAATTTTTCGTCAAGAGTTCACGTCCCTATGAAAGGACCACCACTACCTCAACGCAATTATATGATTAGCACTTTATCTGTTAGATGAAAGAATGGAGTGGTATTTGAACATCGGCGAACAGATACCACCAAAGTGAAACTGAAGTATCGGTGATATTCATTCGAGAATCCGACTAGCATGGCAACTGCATCTTCCATTTGCGAAGCTGGCATTCTAGGAGCCAACCAAAACGTTTGATCACGTGATGTGGATTCTGTGATTGAAGGATGCGTGGTGCTATATCCTGTCTAAGTGTGAGTAATCATATTGCTGATCAGCGGCTCGTGGCCGCGGGAATCGAAACTCCATGCTGGATTTTCGTGAGCTGCGTACTACTGATGATTTCCAATAGGGATGAAACAGATGTACAGTGATTCTCGACTTTTCGACACACATCAACGAAAGCTCCATTGGGGAACCCAAAGGATTTGTAAAGTTTGTTTCCCCGAAGCGAGATTGCAACGGAAAATTCCGCGGCTCTAAACTTGTTCCATCCATCTGAAGGTTTCTTCGTGGTAGGGACAGAAATGGTGCTGATTATTTATTACAGACATTACAAATAAATCCTTTTAAGTCGGCTGGCTGCAAAGTACCCAGATGGTATTTTGAGAATTCCTCCCTTCAATTTTATATCAGGGCCACTATCGACCGAACTTCGTTGTTGAAAAATCAACTTTTTCACCTTTTTTTTTTACACCATTTGGTGTATTCAGCGAGTTCAGAGTAGTGAATCAACAAGCCGGAACAGAAGTCAGCTTTTGCTTAGATGGGACGGTTAACCTCTGCATTGAGTTACTGAAATACCCTATTCTCCCGCCTCCTCATTGCAAAAAGCAGCAATTACACCTAAATACACGCACCGGGCATCGTTAAGTCCTTCATGTCCGAGACCAAGAAGACACCCCATCCAGAATTTATATACTAAAACAGATTACTTCGACGCATGTTGCCAAATATAAGCCTTTTTAACCAGTAACGGTATGGCTGCAGCGTTAAATCTATTCGACCGAGGACCAATCCAAATTGATCGGAAGCGAATTTCAGGAAGACTGAACGTTGAGTTCTCTATTACTGCAACGTCTGGAGTTTCTTAAGAACACTTGGTTGTAACGCTAACCACAAGTGCGGCCTGTTGTTTCCGTACATCTGTTGTCCTGTGTCGTAGCTCCTTGGTGTGATGCTAGCCGCGGTGCGCATCCTACAACCGATCAATATCCGACTCTCAGGCCATCAGGGTTAGCGCGACCAATCACGTGTGGCTTACTCGCAGCGCCTGCGGTGCTGCGACACCGTGATTGGGTTATTTCCACCACTGTGCTCTGTGCCAACACGTCCAAGTGTGCACGCTCGGGTTTCGTGATTTACGGCAGATGTAGCGAAGTTGTTGGTGGTTGCGGGATTTGTAGAATGCACACTTACATGACTCATCTGAAAATCGTCCTCCTGCACTGGCGCAATCATTCTGGTGAGTCCACACCAAAGGGGGAAAGCAATGAACTTGTGTTTTGCTCTCATTAGAACTCATCAGCAGTGTATATCCTTGGCCGTGCCGGGGTTTGAACTCCGCACATCTGACATGCGATGCGAGCGTGTTACCACTACTCGAACAGTGCATGCTGGATGCATCTGAATTTTTACGTCTAAACAGGTGAACATGTTCACGCTTCAGTGATGTGAGCGGAAAGTCCGACACCTCGAACGCGGTCGATTGGCCCGCCTGTCAGGACTTCCCAGTCAGGTAGCACCACAGACGATTGAAACGTGCTGGATATAGCGAAGCTCTCATTCACCTCACGTGCCTCCGGTGGATTCTGAAGCTTTCCTGGCTTGTTGGAAGAAACAGTTACCAATACTGAATGTTATTCAAGGCAGACCGTTACATTCAAGTATTTCAAGGATCATTGCTGCCACGAGTAGACAGAGAACGGGATAGTTCAGCAAGACGATGCAAACCTCACTCCTTCAAGAGCTGTTTCCAGCTCTGATGCGTGAAGCTAGCAGACGTGTCAACCTTCACCCTTGATCTCAGTAGATAAGATCACATCAGTAAGCCGCTCACGTAAGGTGTTATCAATTCACCACTGGTTGGTCTGGAAACCAACATGCTCAGTATATATGAGAGGGCTGTAGGGTGCAGGATTTGGCCATTAAGAGCAAAAGATTGTTGCAAGTTAGGGGCTTCTAGTACTGTTGTCTACAAGGAACACTGGTTGCTTCTTAGTACGATTGCCCCTCCACTGAATCGTCATACAAAAGATTCTGCGATACATAGAAGCTTAGCACTGTATTCCACTCGATTCCACTTCCGTGGCACTGAGACGTCCTCGGGAAGTCGTTCGTGGACTCACTTTCAGCCAGGGTTGGCGCTGTCGGCTTGGTAGACAAGCTGGCTCCACACGAACAAGGCTAATGTCGATGACTTGGACGCCCTTAACGGACGTCGACGGAATACAAATTGTATGAATCAACCTCGCTTCAGATCACTATGATCTTAAAATTCAATATATCAGTGGATTCAATCCATCTACAAGCCAGAAGCAACTGCACATCTGCAGAAAATCCGGATATTCTTCTAACCGCCAAATTGAGCGTAGGTAGCGCAAGGCATGAAACGCAGTCAGAGCCATCGATTTTTCTGGCTTTTAATCAACTCAGTTCGGCCAGAGACTTGTCACCTAGGGCTACTTCTGATTTTAAACGAACGGAACTCAAGAAACGTTCTACTGTACGCCATGGAGTGGGAAGCGCTGCAGCATGGTGGCTAGCCGAATAACCATGTACTTTGGGTAGGTGTTTCAGTTATTAGACAATAGGAAATTGAATCGTTCTTCTTTCGAATTACCCTTCAAAAGTCTTGAAGGGGAATCATAATTAATGTTGCGCGCATTGACTATAGTTTTCTACCTTAATGGATCCAAAATCTCAAACTATACGTGACCTTTTATGACGACTTAGGCCGCTCTGAGTCCCTTTTACATTTCTAACTTCATTTCAATAGTAAACTCAGTACTGGTTACGATCTTCCTTCAAAGAATCCTACCCTTAGTCCATTCGTGATTCCACAACCTGTGAACTACTGTCCACTCTACTCAGTGCTGTTTGGGCCATGTGTTCAACAGACGGGTCACGCATCTACATGGGTTTTAAGTGTGAATAACCTTACTAAACACGTCTGACACTCAAATACAAACTGAAGGGATCAAACATATCTTTGAGTAGTTGGGTTGGATTTGGCTCACGACAACTTTCGCCGCGCTCCACGAGATAATTTTTGGGGCAAACACCGACTTCCTTGTAAATGGCCTGGACACTCCTTACAAACTCATACAACTCAGTTCCCCAGACCGCTTTGTTTGCCTTGACGTGATATGGATCGGAGAAATTGGGTAGAGGATAGAGGATAGAGGACGAGTGAAAACGGAGGATAAAACCATCTATAACGAGTGCCTCACGGCTCTCAAGTTAAACCACAAAGGGCACTGAGTGTTTGCATCTGTTTGACAAAGTTCTTCAGAGTCATATGTTCAACTAAATGTTGACTTCAGCGTCCTTCTTAGTTTCAGGGACCAGTTCACCAAAGTTTACGCTCGGGCCGACTCACTGTAGTGCATTTGCCGCTTTTATGGGTACGCTTAAGTCATCAATGTTTCCATTCTGGACTCAGACAAAGGTGTCTATCCGAATGAACCATGGGTGAGAGTGACTAGTCAGTCAATGGTACGCACGATCGAGTCTACCGCATTTGTCACCTAGAGGTAGGAGTGATCGAATCCGAGTACCAAAGATGCTCAGCGCAGCTCAAGGTCTAAAATGGGCCAGATCAACAAAGTGGTCTTGATGGGTTTTCGTATTCTTTTAACATGCAGTATGACATTTCATTAGTCTTACGGAGGCGGATGACATTGAAAAGATGAGCGGCATCGATAGCTTCTCGCATAATTTGACCATGTGCTACAGGCAGTCGTGGTTAAACGGAATCCGTAACAGAACAAGGGAGTACGTTCAGTGACAAACACGCTAACATTAGAATAGTTTTGATCAATACATAGTTCATCAAAAGGAATATCCCCTCTCAATAGGTGAAAAATCTTCGATGGAGAGGAGATCGCGTCAGTAGGACAGTTAAGTAAGGTGTTTTTGGTTCACCACTGGCATCTGGATTAATGGCGGACTGGAGAGTGAATAAACGCTGGCGGTGATGAACAAATGTTTACATCAAGTCTGCGGAGACTCGACCTATTTGGGTTGCGCATGACTGACATGTGCCGAGCTGGGTGTAGAGAGCAAACCTAACAAGTATTTTCACTACTCAAGAGTAGGCTTATATTTTGTCATCTTGGCTGTCGCTTCTTTAGCTGACAATACACGGCGTGCTTGGAAATGCGTAGTGCAGACTGCGCGTTGGCGTTTAGGGTACCCTAATGTTTGAAGAGCGATGGTATCATCGGGTAGAGTATATTATAGTTGATTCTTGTCCAAGAACCTCCATCACATTCCAGCAGCACCCGTAATACCGAGGTCAACTTGAGACCTCCGGCAAATTCAGTTGTTGAACAGTGCGCACCACACGTGTGCGCCCACGTGCTTCATCCTCATCGGTTGGGGGGTGGGGAACATCAGGCTTCAACAAACAACCGCAATTAACAAACTATTGGTTTCATTTTTATACACATTCCCGCATTAGCGCTGTTATCTGGAGCTGATTGGTAAGGTTTCTCCGGGCAAGCGCAGGCCAGAGAACCCTAGAACAACAAGGACAACCGGAGTACCGTGAAAATGCAAACGAACTGTGAGATTTTCCTGTCCAGTTAACCACCGGCGGGCTGATTTGTAAATTTAGGCATGAGCTACTATCGTTTAGATGGCAGCGTTGAGCATGCAGAAGGCAAAGAATAATAACACGGAAACGGAACAATTAAGTGAGAAAGACGAACGTTTGTTGGTATCAAGGGCGGCACTAGCTTGTGATGCAATCCTTTTTGAATCTCAGCCTTATAAAAAGCACCGTCGCATGTTTAAATAATACAAACGGAATCAGCAGCCACAGCTTAGTGGTTATTCAATACACTACTCGCCAAAACCCGTCCGTGGCCACGGCAGACTCACGAGGTTGGGTCGGATGGTTGTGGAAGTCTGACCACATAAAACTGCTGCTCGTAGACACTCTCAATTCCGGACAATGTACTTTTCGTCGTAAGATCGTACGACCTAGCAACGTGCAGATGACACACGCCTTCACTAACAATGGTTAACAAACTCGGTTACCCCGCGCAGCCAAACACCGTTCAGGTATCCAAGACTATTCGAAGTCATATCATGGTGCCTACCAACGTAACAGCGAACAGTAGAAATACATGGCACGAAGTACACTCATTTGCAAACTAGCTTGGTTTCCAGGGAAGCTCAACCGAATCCCAGCTAGGTCTTTCGTTTGTGATATTCTTCAACCGAGTGTGCTGCATAAAAGCTGCCTCGTGTTAGTTGGGACGATAGTTGAGATATCGCAATATATTTTATCGACGAAACATGCTATTCATGAGGCTGCTGAGAAGTCTTCGACAGCTTTTTCGAGTCATCCGGTAGGCGCGATCTCCTAGTTTCTGCCGAAATTGCGCGCAGGACGTTTTTTAGCAATGCAGATGAGTCTTCCACTAAAACCAGTTAGAGTGTAAATGAGTTTATCTCGCCAACTGCGTCCAATTTAGGATCAAGCAGAACATAAAGTTGACGGAAACTCGGGGATTTGGCCTAGCTGATGAGCCCTACCAGAACCACAGATGCAGCAAGTGCAGTCGAAAGGGCCACAAAGAAAAATGCTGCAGAGACAACTTCAGGAGCTCGCGCAAACATCGACCCGACAAAAGGACGTAGTCAGTGGACGTGACCGCTACAGTCAGGATGAAACCACCCGGCTGACGAAATTTCGCGATTCATGGTTGTACCATGAATCAATGGCACACGGGTTACACTCCAGATTGATAAAGGTTCTGACCTCACTCTGATTTCAAAATGAAACTGGGACTTAACTGGAAGGCCACCAGTGAAATACACAAAATTCATCGTTCCTAATGAGTCTGGTGAAAGCCCCAAACTGACCGGAAGCTGAACTGCTCCGAAGCGTTCAAGGGGATTGGACTCAATGGTGCTTGCTACCTTACGAAATATGCAGGCCTTGATCTCTTGGGCCTGGATGAAACATTTAAAATGCGTTCGAGAATGAGTTAGAAGAGTCCGAGTTATTCACGATAAACAACGTATTACCTGTCTAAGAACAAACATGGATGAGGTGGAATTTACATACAAGGCTTCACTACGAGAACGTGAATGTGACTGATCGGTGATCAGTTCGAAGGGTCTTCCGAGTAGGTAGTGCCGCCATTTCCTGATGGATTCAACGATAGCGTAGGCCTCCTTCTCGATGGCAGAATGATTCTTCTTCCCCGAGAAAAGGCCACTGGTCGATGGTTTTGGCTTGGGGATGCGGCTATAGCCACATCAGAGGCATCCGTTTCAATAACCAAAGGCTTGTGATAATCTATTGTAATTAGTGTAGCATTTTCTAGTTCGCTTTTTAGGTTGTTGAAGGCTAATTCGACGTCGGCAGGTAGAATGAATGTTTTATTCTTTGTTAGTTTGTTGATTTTGTCAGAAAACGAAGATATCCAATGGGCGTAATATGCGAACATACCGATGACGCTTTGCATTTCCGTGGCAGTACACGGAGGAGGTAACTGACGGGTGGGATTCATGCGTTCAGGGTCTGGCCTTATGACGCCCTTAGAGACCTCATAACCTAGTAGGCGGATAACGTTTGAAGCAGTGACGGTTTTGTTATTGTTGAGCGTGATTCCACACTTCCTCGTAGGTCTTAAAAATGATTGGAGATTGAGGTCGTGTTCATCTTGGGTATTGCCACAAATAGTCACATTGTCTATGTAGGCATACGTACTTTTCAGTCTTAATGGTGTTGTTAATAGTTCGCAGAAAACACGCTACACCGTTTGTGACACCGAAGGGTATGCGACGAAACTGAAACAGGCCACCACATGCTTCGAATGCTGTAAAAGTTTTGTTGGATGCAGAGATGGGGACTTGGTGGTAGGCAGACAAAAGGTCCGATGTACTGTAGACCTCGTAGTGCGAAATTTCCTCAATTATTTTGTCCAAGCGTGGCAGATGGTAAGCGTCCAGATATGTGGACCAGTTGATAGTTTGCCTGTGGTCAACAACCATCCGGCGTTTGTGATTACCATTCTTGGTAATCAAAAGCTGCGCTCTCCGGGGAGACGTTGACGGCTCGATGATGCCTTCTTGCAATAAGTGATCAACTTCGGTGCGAATGAATTTTTCATCATCCGGATGATACCGTCTTGATTTGGTGGCAACAGGCTTGCAATCTGGAAACAAGTTGGCGAAAAGTGATGGTGATTCAACGTTTACAGCCGTTAGGCCGCAGATGGTGAACGCATCCCGAACCCCGCCGAATGAAATTTCTAGCTTGCCGTGTAGACCTAGAAAATCATGCCCGAGTAGAACGTCGGTGCAGAGGTATGGCATTACAAAGAGCGTCAGTTCCTTGTATGATGTATCTCTATGTCGGACGGAAACGCAAGCGTAACCGGTCGTTCGACAGGATAGTGATGTAGACGCCATTGTGACGACTGAGAAGGTTGGGTAAATTTTCCAGTTGTGTAGTTTCACGACGTTAGAATTAATGAAACTGCAAGAACTTCCTGTATCGACCAGAGCACGGAGAACGATGCCACCGACTTCGATAGTTGCGATGGCATGTGCCAGGCAGGTAGGTGCTGCTGCAACGAATAGTGAAGATAAAGTGGGCTTCACTGTACAATTAGTATGGAGCTTGGTGGTACTTTTTGAACGGCACACGCGACGGAAGTGACCGCATTTACCACAAAGATTGCAGGCGGCTTCTCGAGTGGGGCACTTTGAACGAGGATGTGTATCATAACCGCAAAAATAACATGTTTGAAAGGATTTTACAGCAGCAGTGGTCGGATCGACACGTAGTTCGGGATTCTGTGAAATTGGCGGAATGGTAGAGCAGGAGATAGGTTCGTTACTAACGTATGACTGTGACTGTTTGTGAGCCAACTCGAGGGATCCAGCGAGCTGATATGCTTGGTCCAGAGTGAGTTCGCTCTGTGCTAGAAGTTTTTCGCGGATGGACGAGGACGCCAGGCCGTTAATTATAGCATCACGCACGCACTCATCCTGATATTCAGTTGCAGATACCGATTTAAACTCACAGTCTTTGGCTAATGATTTCAGTTTTAGTACGAACTGATCAGTATCCTGTCCGTTCCCCTGCTTGTAGGTCTGCAGCAGGTAGCGTGCATATATGACACTTTTTGGGCGGACATATAATTTTCGCAATGTGTCGATTGCAGATTCATAGTCGGTGTGATCAGCAATGTGATCATGTACCAGCGGATCCAAAAAGTGGATGGGGGTTTCAAGTTTGTCAGGATTAGAAGATTCGACAGTTTTGAGATAGGTGTCGAAGGTACGAAACCAGTGATTCCAGCGTTTTGCCGCATCTGCGGAGTTTGAGTCAGCGTCGAAGAACCGAGGTCGTAGCTGTGGATCCATTATGTTCTTGGACAAGTAAATTGAGACGTTTAGAATGTGTTCGAGAACGAGTTGGAACAGAGTCCGGGTTATCGAGGATAAACAACGTTTTACTTTTCTAAGAACGAGCGTGGATGAGCTGAAATGTACATACAAAGGTTCAATATGAGTATATAGGTTAAGTATAATAATAAGCACACAAAAATCATGACAACTTTGAGTCATACATCGGCTTGTAATCCACAGTGTAACGGTCAGCTTGAGCGTCTCAGCGGTACCCTCTGGAAAACACTAAGCTTGGCATTGAAAACTCACAGTCTGCGGACATCTGATTGGGAATCGGTACTTCCTGATGCTCTACACAGCCTCAGATCACTTTTATGTACGGCCACTAACTGTACTCCCTACGAACGTTTATTTCAATACGCACGTCGCGCAACATTTGGAATATCGTTGCCATCTTGGTTGACCACCCCTCGTCCAGTTCTGCTGCAATGAGGTGATAGGTCATCCAAGTATCAACCACTAGTAGAAGAGGTCGACCTTCTGAACTGCAACCCACACTACGCACACATTACTGATCGCGACGGAAGATTCGAAACCGTGTCCCTTCGCCGTCCAGCCTCAGCGGTTCAGAATACAACTGACGACGTTCTCGATCTATCTGAGTCGAATGGGGACGCCGAACACTCAGATATGACTGAAACAACCGGACGCCAGCTCTCAAGCATGTGAACCCTCTTCGGTACCGTCCTCCTAATACCAACCGAGCTATCCTGAAATTCTAGAACAACAGCGACGCGTTCATCCTTATAGTTTGAGGAACAGAGAAGCCTGACTCAGTACATCATCCCCTATCCACGTCAGCACATATGTGTCCATTCAAACAATGCCATGATTTTTGTGTGCTTATTATTATACTTATCCTATACTCGTATTGAACCTTTGTATGTACATTTCAGCTCATCCATGCTCGTTCTTAGACAAGTAAAACGTTGTTTATCCTCGACAACCCGGACTCTGTTCTAACTCGTTCTCGGATGGATGAGCACTCAACAACCGTATGAACAGTGTGTTCCGTCTACACACTGACGCGAAGAGTTACGGGCATGTGGGTAGCAGATAAAAAGACCGACAGGTTTTCCTTGCTTCTGGAAACATACTGAGAACAGTGGGACGATAGGGTAGATGGGAGTGACCACGGAATGTACCGTCAGATAAAGTCCCGTGAGCGAAAAAAGTGATAGGTGACAGATATTCAGACGAAGCACTCAACGCCCGTCAGTCCACCGGTTTTCATGTGGCTAAGTTTAGTTCGTAGCATCGATCAGCGGACCATCAAACATTTTGCGAACTAGGAAGTGTGGTGAGCCAGATTTTGCTTTATACCTCATTGTTCTGACATACTGCTGTCGAGTGACCCTAACAGATTGAGTGCATTTAGAGCGACGCAACGAGAAAAGCACGAAATAACCCAGATTAGATGCATCAGTAGAAAAGTTAGACTTCCAGAAAAGGATAACTTTCAAGTGCACTATGCAACAGCGTTCAGCGAGAACATTATCACCAGACCAACTGGAATGCTTGCCTCCCTAATAGGATTAGATGTAGTCAATTCCGACATTTGCACCTAATACAGAAACGTGCAGAAAAGTTCGTTACTATGTACTGTTGCATTCAGTGTGACAGTTACATACATACTTATCGCCTAATGACGTATCCCTATTTTATAAACCCAGAAATTAGTGTCTATAGTCGGGTCCAGACCTCTTCCTCTGACAGTGTCGGTTCGCAGTGTCCACTGCATGCACGTGCCGAACCTCTCCAGTCCACACACCCCAAATCACCCTCCTTGATACTGTGTGCCCCCTGTCCATGCAAACAGACTTCTCAGCATTCTAAATGGTGTTGTTGCCTATGTACGCCATCATAATCAATGGGCCTGTACGTAACGGAGAACTATTGACCCCCTTCCGGGCTCAGTGTCTCGTTCCTCGTAATTCATTGTGCTTTGTGGATTGGTCTCATTCAGTTCGGCACAGGCCAGTATTGCTACTGCACGCAGATGACCACAATAGGCCTGTTTTTATTGGGCCATCAGACCAACCTGTGACCTTGACCATGACATGGACACAAGGTCTAACCTACGTATATCTGTAGATCAGCTGCGAGCACCTAGGTGAGTTCATTCAGCGACCATAATGGCTGTCATGGCGGGGACAAATTCATAGCTACACAGTGGAGGTAAATGCAAGTTAGTACGGAGGCTCTAACCCATATTTAGATTAGATTCACTTTTTCACTGGAGGCATAACACAACCATGTCCAGCCAGAAAAATGCTTACTTTTTGACATACCAGAGAGGCTTCAGCGCATCCTCGGCTGTCTGCACTTCACACGTCATCTCAGCTCATGGTAGGAAATCAAATTTAGTGTTTAAAGCAGCGTCTAACGTGCCAGTTTTTTGCCGTGGAGATGAGCCCAGATATACAGAGAGCTGGCTCCGCGGCTGAAGTGGCCTACGGTAACCACGCGGACGACGATCTGGTAGCTAAAATCCTTGAAAAGGCAAGCTCCTGGACGACATTCTCTTGGGACACTCAAAGTCTGTTAGCTAAGTTCAACAGTTACCCTCTAAACATCTGTATTAGCGGTATTTTCCTCAGCTTAGTTCTCGGTATGAACATCCCAAGCTAGCGTTCACGTCAAAAACAACCACCAAGGGTGCACAACGTATATTAACGCCCAAAACCAGGCCAAATCACTTGTACAGCGCGTCGCATATAAAGTGTATGCTACGACAAAATTCTAGAAATTCCGAGGCCTTCTGGATGCGCCAGTGGCAATCGGCGAATACTGGGTCGTGATTGGCTGTTCGGTCCAGACTCTCCACCAATCAAAGCTCGCCTTGATGCCGGACCGGCAAGCGGCCCGAACTTTTGGTCAATCGTGTACAGGATAGGCTTCTCGGCCGTAGCAGCGCCTTACTGCGAGCGGTAAGGCGATATCGGTGTAGAATTCCGCCTAACAACATCCGAGCTTAGCCGATACAATTAACCACAGGTCGGATGATTATGAATCTCGTGAACGTATGACCATACTTTGCCTTACATCGAATTGGTTTGGCGTTTTGTTACTGTATAACTTAAAGTGGAATACTGCACTTTGGCGACAAGACGAGAAACAGGCAATGATTTGGGTTAGACTAATTAAGTGAGGCGTTTAACGGGCCACCCCTGATGTGAACTAAAGGCCACAGTCTTAAAGTGCACATAACCCGGGATGATAGGAAAGTAACAGGCCTTCGGTGAAATGGCGAGAAGCAGTGAACCAGGCTATCTTTTGTAGGCCCGAAGGACCGTCAGTTTGAGGTAAACGATAATTCGACTGACAGGGTCACATGAAACCCAAAGTGAATAGGATAAGTAAGGCATGCGACTATGTATCCAGTTAAACCTCCAAGAAATGTGCTATCCAACTCCACATGAAAAGCAATGGAGACAGCCGATATGCACTTATTTTAGCGAACAGTATGATAAATTATCAGTGACTTGATTTGATATTGCCGGACTCACGTTATCAAACCAGACAACTCGTAAATCTGCCTCATCCAGAGTAGGAAAGCCTTCGGAGAATACGATTAAAGCAGACCCAACCCCCAAAAGAACCGACTACCTGGAGGGAGCACCTTTAAACCCATACTCACCAAATGGTCCTCCCGGGACCTAAACCCAAATACAGTGGAAAAAAAATACAGTGAAGCGAGACTTCAGCAAGGACATCTAGTAGCATGAAAAATAAAAAAATAACAGGGCTGTACAGAAGTTGTGTCACAAAACACACGACGATGCAGTTATGTAGCAAAACCATCACGGAATTCCGAACAGAGTCGCATCAACGATTTGGTTCGTTCAAGGACCAGGAGACAGAGATCATCAACTGTAGGGAAAGATAAGATGGGGGAGCCGTTATGGGAAAGTAATATGCAGGAAGCGGTTGTTTGGTATGCTTACTGGGTGCAAGACTTCTCCACCTGACACAGAAATTCGTATATACATGTGGGAGGAACAACCTTCACTTCACCGCAACGAAGAGAAGGATGGTCAGTGAGATAAAGCTGGACCAGCAGTATTCAGAAGCAGTTTCATTGGGTGAAGTAGGGTGCACCAGTCTTCAAATTCAGAATTCCGTTATTGAAGGATGAGTGGCGCTATGTACTGTCTTAGTGAGAGCTAACCACACTGCTGATCAGCTACTATTGGCCAAACGTTTAAGTGTTCAACCACTAGCTGGACGGTCGCGGCTACGAAACTATTTGAGTTTTGCTAGACGTGCAGTGCTGATGATTCCCAACAAGGATGAAACAACTGTACAGTGCTTCTTGGCTTTTCAGCATTAGTGAATCAGAAAACATGTAGGTAAGGACACGGGTGTATTGTGTGCATGCGGCCAAACAGGTTCGCTTTTGTAACGGGTAAGCGAACAACTGAGTCACATGTCTAGTCATCCCACAAACAGTTCTCTGATGTACTGAAGCATAGACACGCAGGGGTGGAGACCAATCGGACACGCATCCGATCAGCCAATAAAGTCACACGTCAGATCGGTTGTGAGTTGACGAACGGACACGCAAAACACGGATAATATTATATCTGGTATTCAACCTACTTTGTGGCTACCCATTTGGTCAGTCAAATAAAACGGACTTCTCATTTGCCTGAGTCACGTTCAACGAATACTTGGTGTGCCGTTAAGTAGGCCGTCAAAAGTACGCTCTTCGAAACACAATACTCATTCTATCCGAAGAACACCATGAACCGAATACCACTTAATTACGACCGTACGATTATACACGTCAACGACAATACCTGTTTATACGTCCGAAGTACAGCCGTGTTCTTGGGATGAAAAAGTGTACATTTTTCGAATACGTAACAGCGACGGAGTACTGTACCGGGATCGCCACAGTTTCTACAGTCTCAAACAAGGGAAGAGCTAACTTAGGTTTCCGGACAAATATAGGTGTAGAATGAGAAAAAGCTAGAGATCGGTGTAAGATGTACTATTCACACAGTCATAAAGGATAACCTTTTAACTGAACTTGTGGAGTAC
The DNA here is from genome assembly GCA_004794785.1 of Opisthorchis felineus. Taxonomy (NCBI): domain Eukaryota; kingdom Metazoa; phylum Platyhelminthes; class Trematoda; order Opisthorchiida; family Opisthorchiidae; genus Opisthorchis; species Opisthorchis felineus. The sequence continues at coordinate 463,182 of SJOL01008319.1, read as the reverse complement.
AGCAGCCCACAGCATGCTGTATCCGGTGCTATTTCACCATCAGACTATACCAAAAGTGAGCACACAACCTCCAAGATATATTCAGTGGCCGATAGCAGCTGAACGCTATGGTTCTCAAAATGGATATGGGAAGAAACAAATGTACTTCAGACACCCACTGAGAGAGAATATGACTTTGAGATCCAAGCAATAGTGGTCTGTTGCCGATTCGATGCAGAAAGGTCGGCTCAGAGGAAGAATAATTTCACAAGAGTGAAACTTTCATCCGAGAAGTCGTCACTCAAGGAACCAGTCAATACGTGACCACATGATGTGGACCCCGTGATTAACGGATGGGCGGCACTGTGCTCTATCTAACTGAGAGCTAATCTCATTGGTTTTCAGCCACTCGCGGCCAAACGGTTAAGGGTTCAACCACTGGCCGGAAGATCACGGGTTTGAAACTCTCTGAGTTTTGTGAGGTGCGTACTGCTGATGATTCCTAATAAGGATGAAATAGCTGCACACTGCTTATCGGTTTACAACTGCACGTAACAACAGACAACACACTGAAGCAGAAGCCTGGAAAAAGCCATCGACGTACGTCATTGTGGAGTTTTGAGGCACTTCAATTTCCACGCCGTATGCATTTCCTGTCCTAACTAGGAAGGTACAGGGTGTAATTTGGAAATAGGCAGCTACTCCAGTCGTAGTGCTGCCGAAAGCCCAAAATAGTACACACACAGCATACTTTCAGCCGACAAAAACAATGACAGTTGGCCGATGCTGAGGACGAAAGCCGTAGTACAAGGAAACAGGAAACTTGAAGAACGAACAAGTAAAACACAGGACGAGTACAAAATGGCGAAAATTTAGAGGGAGAACGCTGAAGAGGGATTTAGATCCCCGTTCAAAGTGTCCGACATTTTCCAAATAATGTTCGCCAAGCAAGTATTCCTTCGGCTCGCAAGCAGAAAGAATGATCTCCACGACATAATGGACATACTCACCAACCCATGGTCTCAACAACAGGACTCTTCAATAATAGAAAGCACAATGGATCTGATATCCACATCACTGAGAAGCCTTCGCCCCGTGCCCTAATTCACGGAGACAGACAGAATACACGGGCTGCCGGGCGCCAATATTCAAGACTACTTTCACAAGTTATGAATGTAGGACATTGTGTAGACGTAAAACACTACTCATAAGGCTGCGGAAAACTCCCCGACAGCCCACGGTCGATATTCAGGTGAGTGCGTTAGTCAAATGTAGAACATTAATCACTTGCACATTTAAGTCACATCATTTGACACTGAGTTCCACTGTGAGAAGAGCGGGTGGAGTAGAAGTAGTCGAATAACAAGTGGATGGCCTGAATCAATGAGTTTTGGGCACCGAATATGGGGGAAGCAGTGCCCTGACTAGCACTGATTCACGGCAATCCAAGACTTCCGAGTTCTGAGGGCCCGAGAAGGCTGGACTACGTAACCTGTCTCGGCAGTATGACGTGTCTGCATATATCTGTGATGTTTAGCTCCCACAGCTAATTGGAATTTGCTTCTAACGACAAAGGTGGTCGGTCCAGAAAGAACAAACGAAGAACTGGCGAAATACACTCAAATGTAAACTAAGTTGGTTTTGACGGGGGACCCAAATGGACTCAGCTAAATCCCGCGTGTGCTGCAAAACAGGGAAAAAACCAGTTGTGGGCTGTCGAGAAGGTTTTGGCAACCTTACGGGTAATTTCCTTCAGGAAAGCAAACCACGGACTTCCTCTTTCTTGTCAGTAATAATTGTAAATATTAAGTTAAGACCAGATCCTCAGTAAGGTTTTGGGAATGGGATGACTAACGGATCATTTACAAGCAGTCAGATTACTGAAAAAAGTCGGCGTGTGGGGCAACCAAGTGCAACACTGTGTTTGTTTCCAAAGCAAGGTATTAAAAGAAACACAAAACAATAAAGCTCAATGCTAAAGTGACTGCAACCGGTTTCGATACATTACGGAAACAGCTCAAGATTCCTGTTTGTATGCATCTGCAAACCCATCAACGTTCTTGGAAGCCGGCCACGTGGAATGTTCCTAGAGCCTACCTAGCCTTATCATAGACACTGACGACAGCATCAAGACAGAACTGCGGTGCTTCACTGTCGTTCAACCATATCAATTTTTGCGTGATTCACCAGTTGATCTATTCTACAGTGGGCTTCTACATTAGACCGGACGCTGATATGGTTCAGGGCCTTTGTAGGTTTTCAAATGATAAGTCCAGGTATACATAGCATGGGCGAGAAGACACTCATCGGAGCGAATGCGAACCGAAATAGTCCTCCAGCGACTGAGCATA
>SJOL01008319.1:423290-444854 GCA_004794785.1 Opisthorchis felineus | reverse complement strand
AAAATAGAAAGAAGGGAGGCGTCAGCAGTAGCCTGTTTTCGCTTACCCGCCCTGCTGTATGCAGCGAGTAAGGCGACCCGGCTGATGGCACCACGCGACGGCCGATGTGGCATGACTTTATTTGTAGATGTGCGATTCATGGTTGTACGTGGGCTGGGATGCTGTGAGGGCGCCCACACCTAGACAGGACTGTTTACCAGGATCTCGCCACCTTCTTTGAAGAGCGCGGGGTGTAGACCATCTGGGCCAGGTGCCTTGTCGCGCTTCAGGATTGAAATCTCACGGTGGATTTCGATTGTTGATGGTGGGTTGGTGTCAATGTTCCATTCGGACCCGTTTGATTCTTCCAGTGGTTGTGTTGAAGGAGGCCAGGTGAACTATTCTGCTCAGCCCACCGCCCAAGACGGCAACTGAGGGGGTGAATTGCTGTTCCGCCTTTTCCGCATAATGTCTCACTGACACCTGCCTTCTTTTGACCGGTTGATCGAATCAGTTGAAAAGGTGAGAGAGGGCAGCCTTGTCTCAAACCACTGGACGTGGTGAACTCAGACAAAAACTTACCGTATACTCGTACGCGCATACTTTCAACCCAAGAAACGGAGATACCAAAATGACTGAATAACTCGGAAAACTCAATCTGAAAGTACTCAAGGTTAACTGGTAGATGCAGTTTGTTCAAGATTGTGGTCAAGCTATGGGTTTCGATGAAAATTTCGAACTATAAAATTGCATGAAACGATGTTGAACGGGACTACCGTGCTGTAGTTTTCAGCGTTCCACTTGAGATGAACTGCGTATCATCAGCAATTTTTCATATGCGGTTCTTTTCTTTCGTTTCATCTCGGCATATTTCGTATCGATGACAATTCAATGAAGCAGCTAACGAGCGTGTTCTACAGCCGATGGCAGCCGCGCATTGGTGCCTGCAGTGGTTCGCCTATTCACATAGGGCTATAGCACAGACGTTGGCCTCCTTCATTGTCACGTCTTTCGTACAACTGTCGCGGAACGGTTTTAACTGCGCCCAGTATTGTTCCTTTACTCGAACCTGGTGAAGTGGTAGGATCAAGTCGCAGGGACTCTAACCATGCTAGTCTTAACGACGGCGTTATTGATTTTCCGGGATGGTGGCGTCGTCGTAAACGCTGGAAAGTTCCATAAGTCTAACGAATGGGTTGCACAAGATGTTTGCATTCACATACTTACGGACCCGTGTACTGGGAGCCGTTTAAAAGCTTTCTTACAAGCAGTGAAGTTCGACAAGGGCATCCACTCTCTCCACTTCTGTTTAATTTCGTCACTGACGAAGTAACGGGGCAAAGACTGGAAAGTTTCTGAAACCCGGATGTTCATACCTTCCCGAAAAATAAGCATATAGATCTAGAATCTGCAAACAAGTGCTCTCATTTTCGAGCAAGAGCAGGAGGCGTAAACATTGACAGGAAAGCGGACAGGGTTATCCGATTCTTCGGCATGTGCTTCGCAACCAGAGTGAAAAGTCATGCTGCGAGACATACAGTCTTTCAGCATGTCTCTAGAACTCAAGGAGTGACGCTAGAAGTTGTGGAACACTATATGTATCTCAGAATTTCCACTAGCTCGGACGGCATTGTGACAGACAAAATTAATACATGAGTATCAAAAGTTAGAATTACATTTGCCAAATGATGTCACTTGTGGCGTCAAAAAGACGTAACATTGGGACTCAAAAGACTCAGACTACATTGTCGAACGCATTGTTGTGCGGCTTCGAGATCTGACCGATTCGGGAGAATACGGGACATTGTCGGGTCATTCAGTTTACCAGCTGTAAGCCATGTATCAAGGGTACGTTAATTTCAGCTGCAACAGTTCCGGTCACCGGAAAATGAGATAGCGTGGAAGACGTAGCCAAGCACTCGAGGCGACAGCATGACAGGTGTATTCACAGGAGGCTGGGTAGCTACCCATTGAAGGCGATAGCTTTGACTGACTGCGTGATTGAGCCATGTCTGTGTTATGTTTCGATCACGCAGCGAACAAACGATAATATGAACGGACTGTGACGATATTCTGACTGAACCCGACTCCTAGTACGGCGAATAGTAAGAAGATGAAAACCTTGGACACAACTTTGATGCTCCGAACAAAAGCCGATTAACAGGCGATAATGGAAAGATGACAATGCATATATGTCCATAGTTTGACCTTGAAAATATGCCAGAAGTCCGTTAGCACACACAAAGACATAGAGTTTTTTGGAAATATTGATATCTCCAACAGTTTGCAAATGTCATTAACGATTGATGGATTGAGTCCATGGAGGCAGCAGTTGTCCACTCGACTGAGTTTACTGGTTAGTGGATTCACACTTCGTTGCCAGGTCGTAGACTGTCCACCTCTCCGTTGTATCCACTAAGCACAGGGTTCTGCGAGGCAGATGGTTCTCTGACATACGAAGTACATGTTCCGACCTAAAGTTGCCCACTTGTCGTGCTGGTTGAGCTTCACTGCTGCAATGATCCTGTGGGCTGTCCTACTACTAATAATAATCGTTCAGCTGTAACACCCTTTCAGCGCCTAGCTGCCATGCCCCCAAAGGAAGCAAGAGGGCTGGGATACTGCCAGGTTGCCAAAGCCTAGACAGGGGAAGTCGAGAGGCGGAGGTCGGGTTCGAACGACGGACCTTCCGGTCAGTAAATTCGCGCTCCAACGACTGAGCCATCTCGCCCCCACCACTGGGTCTCTAGGTTCGCGTGCACCAGGCTACAGTAAGAGCCCCGTTATTGTATGGTTGCGAAACATGGCTTCTGCAGACAGATGAGGCGTCTTCAGGTTTTTTTGCCACCGATGCACCAGAAGCGCTGTAGGTGTCGGGTGCGTCAACGAATTCGTAACGAGATGATAAGAAAACGAGTATCTGGCTATGCAGCAGGTACTTCAATCGCGGAAAACATCCAGCGCCATCAAGCGCGGCGGCCTGGCCGTGTGCTACACATACCGACACGACACACGAATGTTGTTCTCCATGCCCGTCACGAAGAGACTGGACCTTACCGTGGTGTGACGGTTTGCGCACCTCAGCGACCCATTAAGCTATACTGGGGGGTGTCCCCGTGACACTCACAGAGTCTCTCATACCAGGTTGGTCAATGGTTAGAGGTCTGACGAACACAGTCTACTGGTCCTCCAGGTTGGGGGTTGGAACATATGGCGACTTGTTCTAATCGACGTTTGTGGCGTTCGTGCTGTCAGTTTATTTCCAAAATGTCTGATTCAGCACTTGATGTAGGCACCTCCGATTTTCTCAAATAGATCAGCAGCAGGTCCCTTCCCTACATAATCTTCTTTTCACATTAAGGCTTCAAGTATAACAATGTTAATTAAATTATTAAAGTAATCGGCGTTTGTTGGTTATGTTGGCATACGCCCCGACAGACGGCAGCTCTGAGGCTGAGAAAGACGGCTGCTATTACGATTTTTCACGGTTGCTGCGGTCAGCAAAAAGTACGTATATTGTGATTCCGGCAGGTGATGTAAATGCTAAGGATGGCCGACTAGGTCCTGAGGAAGCCCGTCTTGGCGGCCGATTCTAGGGTGACGCTCACCGCACAGACACCATGGGGGGAACTCCTCAATTATATGCTGAACATCCCGGGCTGCATTGCCATTATGGAACTTGTTACAACAAACTTTTCACTTTTCACCTCTAGGGTCCCAGGTCTGTGAAACATATAATCTTCAACAGCTTCGCTATAGCGAGGCTGTGTTGGGGCACCGCTGTCACTTATGACCAACGCATTCAACCCAACCATCAAAGTTGTGCCAGAGAAATATATTCACGATAAACGGAGAACATTGACGTTTTTCTCCAAAGGTTTGCAACCTGCTGAGTCTCCTGTTGTGTACTGCAAACAGTACTGTTTGCAGTACACGTGGTGCAACTGATATGTCGGTCATTTCACGGATTCCGGGATTGATACACAGGTTCAAGGCTTACGTCCAAGCTTCTCGGGTCTGGTTTGTCCTTGCGTTCAGCGGCTTCCGTTGACCTGAAACGCACAAGCAAAAAAGGTTGTAGCACTGCTCAGCTGGCGGCAGTAATCTTGCCAGCGAGAGGACTCAACTAAAAAGGCTTCTAAAAGCGCTTTAAACTGGGAACTAGATGCAGCGTGGACAATCGTCGGAGGAAGGTTATTCCACGCACCAAGGACCCGAAATGAGAAAGATTGTTGCCCAATAACGTTGTGCGCTCTGAGCTTGAAAATTTTCTTACCATGTCCCAACTGTGTGTTAGTCAGGTCAACAGTGAAAAGCCTGTTGGCCAAACCTTGTCCAAACAGGGCATAAATAAGTATTAGGTCTCCTCGTAGGCGATGATACCCCAGGGGAAGATAGCACCCTTTCGGTGCCCAGCTGCCATGCCACCCGAAGGAAACACGAGGGCTGGGATACTGCCAGGTTGTCCAAGCCTAGACAGGAGAAGTCGATATTCAGCGGTCGGGTTCGAACCACAAACCTTTCGGTCGGTAAATTCGCGCTCTAACCCCTCAGTCATTTTGCCGCACTCCAGGGCAAAGAAGTCAAGCACCGCGAGCCGCGTTTCATGGTCCACGGATTTAAGGCCGGTAACAATTTTCGTAGGAGCTTGTTGAACGCGCTCAACAAGGGTTACGTTTTTCTTGCGTCCTGAGTAGACAACTTGGTTGGCGTATTCAAGAAGCGATCTGATGTNGTGATGTCTTCTGGTCCTTTCTTACCATGCATGACATAGGCGTTCGCTGAGTCTCCTCCAAATGACATATGGACGCTTTTTTCGTCATTCAGAGGATCACCCTGCAAACGAGGGCGTCAGCTTACTTAGTCCCTAATCAGCACGTGACATCCGTCCAATCGACGTGATGTTCGGTTACTAAATCGGCTGGCCTCCGACCAACTCCCTACAGAGCCTTGAAAGAGAGGTATCGACTCTACCTTATCATCTGACATTTTTGACTTGTAAGCCAGCAGCACCATTGAAAGCAACACCAGATGGAGTCACTGGAGTCTGCGGCAGTGAATGTCGAGTTCAACGTATATACTTGAACTAACGGCAATGGGCGGCGAACGGATTCGCCGGTCCTTAATAGTGAGCCCACAAAGGTGTTACTTAAAGCAGGTTTGCAGGGGAGAACGAACATGTGAAAAAGGAGCGGAAGCGAAAGAGGTAGCCCTTATCTATGCAGCAAGTAAGGCATTCCGGCTGATGTCACCACGCGGCGGCCGACGTGGCATAAGACTATTTGTGGATATGCCATTCGTGGATGTGCGTGAGCTGTCATGTCGCCACAGCACCCAGACCGAAATGGGAGGGCGCTTAGCGTCCTCGATCAAAGCCTCTGGCTCAAAAGCCTAACCAAAGGTAGTGGTGGTTGGCGTAAGACAGGCACAGTAGCCCACGCTTTTAAGCGGCAGGGCGCCACACATGCATCAACCCACAGCCTGGAGGACAAAGATGAAATGTTAGTCAGATCTCCACCAATTAACCAACCTGGCAAGAGAGGCCCTCTGTGTGCCGCACGTACGCTCCCCAGTATAGCACAGTATGTGCAAAAACCACACGCCGCAGTAATGTTCAGTCTCTCTGACGAAAAGCAGGCGTTTCGCCGTCTTTACCAAACACGGGCAAATCCTCTATGCTCTGCAGTCGGCATCTGATCGACAAAGCGTCTGGACCACATTTCACCGGATGGTTTCCTCACTCCTTCAATGGGCCAGCTGGTCACACTCCATAGGTTACGTTGATTAGGGTGTGTACTATGAATGCCAAAGTACCGTTCGCCTCAGTGAGCCATCTTCGCCTAGCCCTCTGTCACAGGGGACGACTGAGAGGTGGTCACTTCATTACTTGACGATGAAGCATGAAAACACTTACCAGTCAAGTCGGTCACGATGGCGATTGCGGTCCTCCGGATAGAGACACGGGTGAGACAAACCAACAGCAGGCCTGCGTCAAGCTGATAATCACGGCCTCGCACCAAAACTATAACTCTCAGTGTATGGCTCTGGCTCCTTGCTTCACCGGACTAAATAACCATCTGGCATCAGTGAACTGATTGAGCCATTGGCTCCAACTGGAACCACTGTACTTCGATGAATGTTTTGGATTAAAAACCGGACCGAATGACTAAACTGGCGCTGCACAGTTCATGACCTACACACACGACTTAAGTGTATCAAACAGGAATTCTGATGCCTCTGCTTGAGTGCAAACAGTGACTCAACATGCATCAGTTGGTTTAGAAGCTGCAGCCGACGTTCAAACTGGTGACTTGAAGGTGGCGGAACTACACCACAATAATTCTGCGAGACTCCAAACCACCCACTTTCAACCTTCAAATAGAAGTTAGCTTGTGGTCCATTGCAAGATAAACTTATCCCTGAAGTTTCGACTGTTTCGCACCGCGTAATCAGTGAGTCGGCCCACTTGGAGTAAGACGCTATGGACAGGATGCCCTGTTTCTCAAGGCGATGGAATTTGAAATCGACATGTTTCAGAGAAGCGCTCGGGAGCGGGTTCTGGGTTCGAAATACCGAGGTGGCGTCCAGTAGGGATAGATAATTGCTTGCGCTGTGGGACAGTAAACGGAGACAGTCTGGAGTACCTTTGGGAATTGCCCATTAATGTCAGCGGGTCGAGCTGCGGTGGCAGCGGGAGAATACAGCACTTTGCAGACGGGATCGATAGGAATATTGGCAGACTCTGTCGGCCGGACCAATCAAGGTCCAGGAGGTTCAGTTCCGCGCATGCCAAGTAACATGACTCATTGGAAGTTGTTTCCCTGAAGTTGTAGCACGTGGCTAAAGATATTAGTAGCCGTTCTCACTCAGGCCTGCCTGCTTCTGTGATCTTCATCACCGGTCATTTCGCATAGCCTATGCTTAATAAAGACGTTTTAGACAGGTTCTGCGCCCACACTTCAAGTTTTTCGTTATTCCTAAAGTCTCCTGAAGCAGTGGGCAACACCCAACGCGCTTCGGCCCCTTACCACGACCCAGAAGGGCCATCTACTATGTAAAATGCATTGATAATTCTTCCGACGGCCACGGGCCACCCACTACCAGACGGTTTTCTGTAGACTTCAGATACCACCAGTGGGTCACTCGTGGGTTCCCCGTTCCTGTCCCTCAAGGAGAACGCGGTTGGCTTGTTTTTGCGCCGATGCTCCATATACTTAAACAGCACATTTTTGTTTCCCCGGGCGAGGTCTAGTATGGTGGCTCGTTTCCGTACGTCCCATTGGCGGATTTTTGATTTACAGCGGTTACGCGTTTTACGAAACGCCAGCTCATCTTCTGTCTTATGTGGTCAACTTTTTGAAAAATATTTCAGACCTCTTTTCCGGAAGACGCTAAATACTTATAGGTGGCTCTCTGCTTCGCCAACTAAGATGTACAAGGTAGGGTAGCCTGAGACAGGTCTTTGCGGAGACAAAGGAAGATTATTATAACCTTATTTATAGTGTTATCACAGAATGTCCCACAAGGTCGTGCAAGTCGTTGCGAGGTGGGCGGGAAGCGCCGAGCTATAATGCTCGATCCTGGTTTTTCGATGGTCTGACCAATCAGGACATGCCTTCTCTCGCTGATATTTCACGGATTGATACACATGATCGAGGCTTTTGCCCAAGCTTCCCGGGTCGGGGTTGTTCTTATCGTTCAGCGATTGACCTCGGGATCCTACAGTGCTGGAACCAGGCAGTACTTTCTGAAATGTGATGACCACTGTACTTTGGTTGAGCAGTGCTGCAACCACGGATTCACGGATTCATGGATTGATGCACAGGATCGAGGCTTTTGCCCAAGTTTTCCGGGTCGGTTTTGTTCTTGTCGTTCAGCGGATGTTGTACACCTGAAAGGCACAAGCTAAAAAAGGGTGTAGCATTGCTCTTTAAATTCTCAGCGCGGGGCAGTATGTTTACCAGCACGAGGAGTCGCATAAGTAAGTGTCTAACAGTGCTTCGAACTGGGTTCTAGAAGGATCGTGGACAACTGTCGGAGGAAGGTTATTCCACGTAGCTACTACACGAAATGAGAAAAAAATTTGCCTGATAAGTGTGTTCGCTCTGAGCTTGGAAATCTTCTTACCATGTCACCGCCGTGGGTTTGCTGGCTCAACGGTGAAAAACCTGTTGGCCAAACCTTGTTCAATCAAGGCATAAGTAAAAATTAGGTCTTCTCAGAGGCGGTGGTGCTCGAGGGGAAAGAGGTCAAGCGCCACGAGACGCATTTCGTAGTCCACGGATTTAAGGCCGGCGACCATTTTCTTAGCAGCTCGCTGGACACGCTCAATGAGGGTTACATCCTTCGTGCGCCCTGAGTAGCCAACTTGGTTGGCGTACTTAAGAAGCGGTCTGACGTAGGCCCCATAGAGTATTTGGAAGTCCATGCGAGCAATACGAGTGAAGGAGCGCCGAATCATCCGTAGCACGGCGAATGCCCTTTGGGCCGATTTCCCATGGTAAAGTGAGAAGGGCATGTTTGAAGAGAGCCAGATACCCAAATCCTTTTTGGTATCTATCTTCGTGATGTCTTCTGGTCCTTTCTTACCATGCATGACATAGGCGTTCGCTGAGTCTCCTCCAAATGACATATGGACGCTTTTTTCGTCATTCAGAGGATCACCCTGCAAACGAGGGCGTCAGCTTACTTAGTCCCTAATCAGCACGTGACATCCGTCCAATCGACGTGATGTTCGGTTACTAAATCGGCTGGCCTCCGACCAACTCCCTACAGAGCCTTGAAAGAGAGGTATCGACTCTACCTTATCATCTGACATTTTTGACTTGTAAGCCAGCAGCACCATTGAAAGCAACACCAGATGGAGTCACTGGAGTCTGCGGCAGTGAATGTCGAGTTCAACGTATATACTTGAACTAACGGCAATGGGCGGCGAACGGATTCGCCGGTCCTTAATAGTGAGCCCACAAAGGTGTTACTTAAAGCAGGTTTGCAGGGGAGAACGAACATGTGAAAAAGGAGCGGAAGCGAAAGAGGTAGCCCTTATCTATGCAGCAAGTAAGGCATTCCGGCTGATGTCACCACGCGGCGGCCGACGTGGCATAAGACTATTTGTGGATATGCCATTCGTGGATGTGCGTGAGCTGTCATGTCGCCACAGCACCCAGACCGAAATGGGAGGGCGCTTAGCGTCCTCGATCAAAGCCTCTGGCTCAAAAGCCTAACCAAAGGTAGTGGTGGTTGGCGTAAGACAGGCACAGTAGCCCACGCTTTTAAGCGGCAGGGCGCCACACGTGCATCAACCCACAGCCTGGAGGACAAAGATGAAATGTTAGTCAGATCTCCACCAATTAACCAACCTGGCAAGAGAGGCCCTCTGTGTGCCGCACGTACGCTCCCCAGTATAGCACAGTATGTGCAAAAACCCCACGCCGCAGTAATGTTCAGTCTCTCTGAAGAAAAGCAGGCGTTTCGCCGTCTTTACCAAACACGGGCAAATCCTCAATGCTCTGCAATCGGCGTCTGATCGACAAAGCGCCTGGACTAAATTTCACCGGATGGTTTCCTCACTCCTTCAATGGGCCAGCTGGTCACACTCCATAGGTTACTTTGATTAGGGTGTGTACTATGAATGCCAAAGTACCGTTCGCCTCAGTGAGCCATCTTCGCCTAGCCCTCTGTCAGAGGGGACGACTGAGAGGTGGTCACTTCATTACTTGACGATGAAGCATGAAAACACTTACCAGTCAAGTCGGTCACGATGGCGATTGCGGTCCCCCGGATAGAGACACGGGCGAGACAAACCAACAGCAGGCCTGCGTCAAGCTGATAATCACGGCCTCGCACCAAAACTATAACACTCAGTGTATGGCTCTTGCTCCTTGCTTCACCGGACTAAATAACCATCTGGCATCAGTGAACTGATTGAGCCATTGGCTCCAACTGGAACCACTGTACTTCGATGAATGTTTCGGATTAAAAACCGGACCGAATGACTGAACTGACGCTGCACAGTTCACGACCTACACACACGACTTAAGTGTATCAAACAGGAATTCTGATGGCTCTTCTTGAGTGTAAACAGTGACTCAACATGCATCAGTTGGTTTAGAAGCTGCAGCCGACGTTCAAACTGGTGACTTGAAGGTGGCGGAACTACACCACAATAATTCTGCGAGACTCCAAACCACCCACTTTCAACCTTCAAATAGAAGTTAGCTTGTGGTGAATTACAAGATAAACTTATCCCTGAGGTTTCGACTGTTTCGCACCGCGTAATCAGTGAGTCGGCCCACCTGGAGTAAGACGCTGGGACAGGATGCACTGTTTCTCAAGGCGATGGAATTTGAAATCGACATGTTTCAGAGAAGTGCTCGGCAGCGGGTTCTGGGTTCGAAATAACGAGGTGGCGTCCAGTAGGGATAGATAATTGCTTGCGCTGTGGGACAGTAAACGGAGCCAGTCTGGAGTACCTTCGGGAACTGCCCATTAATGTCAGCGGGTCGAGCTGCGGTGGCAGCGGGAGAATACAGCACTTTGCAGACGGGATCGACAGGAATATTGGCAGACTGTCAGCCGGACCAGTCAAAGTCCAGGAGGTTCAGTTCCGCGCATGCCGAGTAACATGACTCATTGGAAGTTGTTTCCCTGAAGTTGTAGCACGTGGCTAAAGATATTAGTAGCAGTTCTCACTCAGGCCTGCCTGCTTCTGTGATCTTCATCACCGGTCATTTCGCATAGCCTATGCTTAATAAAGACGTTTTAGACAGGTTCTGCGCCCACACTTCAAGTTTTTCGTTATTCCTAAAGTCTCCTGAAGCAGTGGGCAACACCCAACGCGCTTCGGCCCCTTACCACGACCCAGAAGGGCCATCTACTATGTAAAATGCATTGATAATTCTTCCGACGGCCACGGGCCACCCACTACCAGACGGTTCTTCTAGGACGGTCACACCGTTATTATTGGATTGTCGGGTTACTCACTCGGCTGCCCCGATAGATTTAAGCCAGTATTCTTAGAGGTGTTCCATTCAAGCTTTTCCACAGCCCTTCCAAATGCTGAGCCCCGTCAGCCGCCATAGTCACAGCCTTGCAATTTTACATGCTCCAAGCTTATGACATCTGAAAGCACAAGAATGAAGCGATTGTACGATTCTTAGTCTATATTGATGGTGCTTCCATCTGATTGGTGTTGCTTTCCTCCCAGCGTTAATCAGAAGCACTACAAGCTGTTGTTTCCCCTTCCTCCGTTATACATTCCGCACACTATTGGATCCTATTTTCCGACTTTGTAGACCTTCTCATTCAAGAGATTTCGCCCCCAAAGTTTGTATTAATTTTGGATGTGTCAAAAGAAACTTGTAAGGCACCCACTTTTTTGTTCCTTACCTAGAGTAGACGTCATTCCATGTCATCGCGTACGTGAGGCACAGACACCGATATTCGGCAAAATGGCTTCCTGCGAACCTACTCTGCGATACCCACGGAACCACTCGTTTACTGCATCCCAAGTTAACTTACGGAGTGCCACGTTACGCGAGGGACCCAAGTGCCTGCAGTCTATCCCACTCACCCAAACTCACTGCTCAGTGCTTCCTGTACTTGGCATCCTATTAAGGATAGTCCTGCTATTCCTCTTCGTTGTTCTAACTTTCGTTTTTCATTTTAGCCCTCCACCTTTTTCATGACGCCTTTCAAGTAGTGCAGTTAGGCAAGAAACCATTGAATCTCCCCGGCTTGTATCAAAATTCACCGACCGTACAGTCCTATCGAAGTCCATTTTAGTCGCATTAGGACTTGAATCCCCAACCATCATTCCTACCAGCAACACGGATCAGCCGGTAGGATGGTGCTACTGCGGCTGCAGTAGCTGCGGCCTCGTTGTAGGACGCCAATTTCTTCCCAATGTTCAATTCTCCTTCTACCCCTCAGGCGGACATGCCATTATGAGTCCTTCAAGAAGGGGGCGTCATTTTACCGGGCTCCAGGAATGCGGAGTTGAAATAAAAATGCTCTTGATCTCCAAGCCTTGTTTCCGTATTCCCTACATATTTCCCTAACTCCTTGCCCAGTTGGCCTTAAGTGAACAAGACCCGGAAAAAAGGAGCCGGCGGGAGTCTGTGGTTAATGGGGCAGTTATAACAAGAAACAAATCAACCGTTGCCACGTACCTTGGCATCTTTTAAGCTTCTAATTCGCTCATAATTATGTCCCAGGCTTTTCACGCTCACCTAAATTCCAATTTGACATGTTTTGAGCTTTTAGCACGTGTCAACTTAAAAACTAAAGCAAACCAACCAAACAAAGGTTCTCAAGAGAACTGGCAGCATGAATTGTAGAGTTTTCCGTTCAACCAGGTTCAAACAGCCAGGAGGGAGTGTCTCATGCTTCGGCACGCCATGATCATCGGACAAGCGGCTTACCACCCAGAGCTGTATACTGTCATTGCAAACCTCGTCGCAATCCTCTGTCACATGCTTTTCCAATCCCACCGTGGCCACGGGGGTGTTTCCTTCTACAGACGTTTCACCACCGTTATTTTTTCATGTGTTGACGTCATCTTAAACCCTATTAATCTCCCCGCATAATAAATACCCCAAGACACTAGGTGAGGATTCATCTTTCTATCTCAGCCTCACTCCGCAATAATGGTCACAACCGCCAGCATCCGACAGTTGTCGAGATCACTCCAGAAGTCAACGGGCTACCACATGTCAGTCGAGCGGCAACATCTGCCGATGTAAACGACCACCACAACACAGATAATAGGTCTGCTTCTTCTGAAGTCTACGCTTTATCCTAGGTGTCTTGAAAGTTGTGCGGCCGAGAAAACACGCCTATTATGTAAAGTTCACATACTTAGCTACTGAGTTCTAACTCTTCTGACCCCCAGACCTAGCTGGTGGCGTCTGCGTATTCGTCCAGACGTGCCGCGCAGGTCTAATATCGCTTTACCACAGCGCGACAGCGCAAACGGAGAGCGCTGGATTAAAGGGGCAATGGTTAATTTATTGAATAATTTTGTGCTTAAATCACCAATTAGAACTTCTTCTTTTTAGACTAACCCTCGTGATGATCAATATAGTAGAAGTGACTCAGTATGGTTTTCACTAATAGATTAGAACACGGGAGAAAAACTTTTTTCCTGTTTCCGGGAGTAATTTTTTCTTGTCGTCCAGCACGCTGGATTTGTTCCTGCTTGACGGATCGGGTGGTGACGTTCACTGAAGTCCAACAAAGTTAGATTCCGTTTAATGAAAGCATTGTTTAGTCCGATCCCGCCAGGTTCCCATTGGAGTCCACCAACTTATCAGCCAGTATAGCGGACATTCATCTGGATTCCACGAAATCCTGTTTGCGGTCAGTGTACTGTTAGT
The DNA here is from genome assembly GCA_004794785.1 of Opisthorchis felineus. Lineage (NCBI taxonomy): Eukaryota > Metazoa > Platyhelminthes > Trematoda > Opisthorchiida > Opisthorchiidae > Opisthorchis > Opisthorchis felineus. The sequence goes on along the minus strand of SJOL01008319.1, from coordinate 431,499 downwards.
TGGGTCTTATAAATTGTACGTAGGAACAGTGAAGCGGAAGTTGGGGAACCAAGAAACAGAACTCCGCTAGGTGGAACCCAACATTGGGTTCAGGGCTGCTATATTGGTTTGGGATTGACTTTTGTTTGGAAGGTAGCAATACACGCGTCAGTTCAGCGATTCCAAGGCGGAAATTTTAAGGTTCAAAACGTGTGCGATGTCATCGATTGTGCGGTGGTCATAGGTTTCGGATAAGACGGGCAGGCGAAACAGCTCGAATAAAGTGGTCAGACATGTAAACTAACCCCCTACGCACCAAATAAAACAGAAATGACATCCTCACAGTGTACTAAGCGTTAGTAAAACAACTAGAAACAACTAGAAAACAACAACTAGAAAAATGTGAAAAAGTCAATAACAAAATCAGTAATTCAAACAAAAAATCGAGCAATTAGACATCCAATCAATCAAATTTAAAACTTGAGTACATGGGTTCTAGATGCTACAGATTCTACCACAGGAAAATGATATAGTTTTGGACATACAGCCAACACTGGGATGTGACGGAATGTTAGGTTAGTTCGAAAACCGAGTTGCTACGCCGTGAAGCCGATAGCTTCGCTGCACGAGCATTTCGACTTTTGAGGTTTCAGAGGTGGGCAGAGAAATTTCAAGCGGCATATCAATAACAAATTTAAAGAGGAAAGATGAGAGAGGGCAGCCTTGTCTCAAACTACTGGACGTGGTGAACTCAGACAAAAGTTTACCGTATACTCGTACGCGCATACTTTCAACCCATGAAACGGAGACACCAAAATGACTGAATAACTCGGAAAACTCAATCTGAGAGTACTCAAGGTTAACTGGTCGATGCAGATTGTTCAACAGTGTGGCCAAGCTATGGGTTTCGATGAAAATTTCGAACTATAAAATTGCATGAAACGATGTTGAACGGGACTACCGTGCTGTAGTTTTCAGCGGTCCACTTGAGATGAACTGCGTGTCATCAGCAATTTTTCATATGCGGTTCTTTTCTTTCGTTTCATCCCGGCATATTTCGTATCGATGACAACTGAATGAAGCAGCTACCGAGCGTGTTCTACAGCCGATGGCAGCCGCGCATTGGTGCCTGCAGTGGTTCACCTATTCACATAGGGCTATAGCACAGACGTTGGCCTCCTTCATTGTTACGTCTTTTGTACAGCTTTTGCGGAACGGTTTTAACTGCGCCCAATATTGTTTGAATAGTCTTTCCTCGAGCAAACATCCCAAAAGCTTTGGAATCGCTGACGTTCTAGAATTAGGCTAAAATATTTGAGGCAACGCATCAATAAAAAATTGAAGAGGAAATTTGAGGTAGTGCAGCATTGTTTCACATCACTAGTGGCGGTTTTCTGGGGCAAAACCTTGCAATATACGCTTACTCGTCCGCAGGATCTCCTATACGATGCCCTCATAATCAATAGAATCGTTAATGGGACACCGTCGATCGACGGACGCTACCAAATTTTATGGCAATCGGCAGATTCAAAAACACCTCTGTGCTCAGGAAATAAGACCACTGTGTGACGGTCTTAAGAGCAGTTCTTCTGAAGAGCTCATCTCAACATAAATTTATGGTGGCGCATCCTGAGCCAATGTGAGCCCCTGCTTGATTCGCACGAACGTGTTTCTCGTGATAATCGATCAACCTACGCAAAATAACGCCGGTGATCACCTTAGATGACACAAATACTAGGCCGATGCCACTACGGCTTTTCCGTGACCTTTTTGCACTTTTTTGGAGTGTGAGATGACGACCTGCGTTGTTACGCCACTGATATTCTCTTTTTTTCCAAGTCCGCATTATGGTCTTCTGACTGCTCACTAGGACATCAACTTTTTTGAAGAATGTGTGGTAGAGATCTGCAGGATGAGGGGCCTTGTCGCGCAGAAGGATTGATACCACACACCGGATTTATGTTGTTGATTAAGGCCCGTTTTTTCATGTGGATGTGCTGAAAGGGAAAAAATGAACTGTTCTTAGGATATTTCGGCCCACCCCTCAGGACGACGATTTTGTGTTCCAACTGCGTTCAGGTTTTTCGCATATCATGTCGTTGACACTAGACCTGTTTTTTTTCCGGCAAATTAAATCAGCTGAAATAAGACCTGGCTGCTGCCTTGAACACAGGCCTTTCCTTTCTCATGGGCCCTCGCAACCATCCAGCTTCCTCTGACATTTATGAAGCTCCTGATTCCCCGGTGTTCGAGGGACCTTCGTGCACCATCACAATCGGTGGCTGCTAGTACGCTCTTGCTGCCAGCGGTAAGAGCTGCCGATCTTAATGATGTCACCGATTCATCTAGTCTTGCCAGATGGCTTGGATAAACCACATTCAACGCTCAGAGCGTAGGTTACTTAACTCACTTCCATTCAACCCCCAAGCAGTCTTCCTTGTTCATAAACCTGTGCGTTCACTGCAGCTATCTAGCCAAGTCATCTCGGTACGTTTGAGCGACTGAAACTTGTGTAATTAGACGAATGAAACTGCTCTGCTTTTGCACGTGCTATACTGACAGAAAGTGAAATGATAACGAAACCCACAAGGCTGTATGATTAGAGTCAAGTTGTGTAGTCAAGAGGGACTGACAATCTTGAATTGAGACCATTCGTCGGCAACCGGAAGCCAAACGGTACAACCAATCCCATGGTAGTCTTGCGGTTGGTGACCTCAAGTAACTTGGTGTGGGGGTTTGTGCCGGAAATTTGTACTGAACTGGAACAGATGATGATAAGCATGTAGCTGATGCAGTCTCCCCCAATAACCGTACGGTGAGCATTGAAAGCAAATCTACCGCCTATTTATGCTCCTCCCGGACCCAGTCGTCAAAATTAGACAGTCGTATCACCCGTCAAGTTTACTATATCCGTCATTTTTGCTGACCAAAGCGGCCGTGATTGAACTTGATAAAACCCCTCCTTCTCAGTCTCAAAAGCTGAAGTCTACTGGGGCGATTGCTGATACGACAAATGAACACTGCTTGCCACACTGAACTTTACTGATCTCAGGGCAGACAACCGAACAGCGCAGGAACGACCGTTTACTAGAATCCAGTTCATTGAGGCACTTTTAGCCTTTGGACTGAGTGCAGCTCCCACAAGGTGGATAGCAGGAGCCATTGTGCCAGGTTCATAAGACACCCAAAGAGTAGAGCGTGGAACCCTTTAGTTCCCTCTGAGCAGCTTGAGGTACACGAACGAAGTGGGGTCTTGCATGCGTGTTTCAGGGACACAGCACACATCAACAGATAAGGAAGGCACGTTTTCAGCAAGGGATGCCTATTGCCCAATTTGATATAGAGTATGAACATTAAAGGCTGCAGCGTGGGTAAGATTTTTTGAGTTTGTTATGCGATTATTTTAGTTTGTTCTTCTGGACCATGGTTTAGACCAGTCACATTGGCTAATGAAGTGGCAGACGGGTTGATCGCAGTGTACCGTTTGATGGGTAGAGTGTGCGTGAGTGAGGGCTAGTGGGCGAAAAACCGTAATAGCGAATGGCGTTGCCCGGTTGCCTAAGAGGATGAAGGGAATTTGGTTGAGGTCGAGGTTGCCCACTCGGAGCCCTTGACTCACAAGTCTCACCCGCAAGACAGTGGGAGGATGTATGGTTTTGTTTGGGGACTTTGCCACGGGCGTCTGACTCAAAAGTCCGAACCACGAGGCAGGTGTTGTTGGGGTTCTCTTGGAAGAGCCTTCCCGGAGCCAGTGACTCAATATTCTGACCCATTCGGTTGCAGGGGCCGGCCTGACACGAGGATGTAGGGATTAATGTATTATTGTCCCACTCCTAATGCGACTGGACACAGCGGGTTCCTTTTGAGCAGCACCGGACATCTTTGTTGTAGAAGTCTTTCAACAGCATTGAATGATGCTCTGGCGATTACGGTCAAGCGATCGGAGTGTGCGGTCCTCAGTGCCGCACTTTCCTAACCCGGTCTTCCTCAGGAGGATATCAGCTTCGCTGCCTCCATGCATTTAGACCTACATGTCTCCCGAGGAAAACTGCTTGGTGTATTCACCTTCCTGTTTCAGAAGACAGCTTGACCTTACCGTCAGACCGCTTCGCCAGGCGACCTTGCGCGAGAGGAAACCTCGTCTTTTTCGATAGGCTGCCCTTCGTTGGCCTTTCTGGAATAGTGGAGTGTTTGGGAACCTATTTGCAGCCAGTATATCTCGCAGGAGCTTTGCAGCATAGGAGACCGTCTGCCACAACAAGATGAGACTTCTAAGTAGGGATCGTGAGGAATATTTTGACAAATAAACAAAAACCCCAGTTATACACAGTGTTGTGAACAGGAACATGCATGCCTCCGCCTGGGGGCCGTACCTAAAAGACGGAAAGATTCTCTGCTATAGGGTTGGAGGTAGATTTCAAATAACTGGATACCATATCGGCTGAACGTACGTGTCACGATCCAGCTGCCGAGTAAAAGAAGTCAGACCCACATTGATCATGCTGTGAACTGATGAGAGTCAAATAATAGCCTATCGGCGCTCCTCGTCATATTACGATGACGCTAGCTTGTAGAAAATTGTGTTATTACTCTATAGCTAAAACTATCGGAGACTTCATCTGACTCCTTTATGGTTTCTTTCAGGCAAACCTGTCCCTTGGTGCACCATATTGGGTGGAACAACAGCGTATGGGCTACTTTAGTCCTTGCAAGCCATGGGAGTGGCTCCCGTATGTGTCTTGTCTGACGTCTTTATAGGGTAGGTAATCGGCAGTGGGACGGGTGTAAGTGGCCTGATCCTCATAGTAGTTGACCAAAAATTACTCGGAATTCTTTGAAGGATTGTAATGCTACACATGGACCTTTCGACCAGCGTTTAATTTGGTGATATTCAGGATTAGTGCAAACACAATGGTGCCGGCTCAGTCGATGAGTGTCAGACATTCTATTCAAAGCACTTTCAGTCTTCGAAGTTCGCCAACACTGGCGGCTGAGAGATCTAGGCTCAAGTGAGGCTCAAGTAAATCCCTACCTGGTGGGCAAGTGGTTATGAGGGCACAGTGGCGCGTTCCTCGGCCCACGTAAACAACCATGAAAAATCAAAATGGGGGCTGACAGAAATACGGGGAGGGGGACTTCTCTAATTTTACTGAGAGCTGGCAGCGCACATGAAGCTCGTTCGTCGTAGGATTTGCGGTTAATTTGAGCAAGACGAGATGGGACCGTTTTGGTGGTACGCCAGCCAATGTATGACAAGCACTCCTTCAGCCCTGCCAACCAGTTGTGGGCAAGAGACCATTGATTTTTAGGATTGCTTAAAATCTGAAACCGTCCCGCACGTCAACGTTGAACAAGGCGTGAATTAAAATGCAGGTATTCGTAAGGGGTTTGGAATGCTATTTTAAGCAAGCTAACTACGTGAAGGATGCCAACGAGGTTGATAGCATTGGGTACTCTGTGTTTCTTCTAGATATGATCCATCAGATACCGAACTTCGTCGTCCTTCCTTCTTCGTGTTTCAGTGTAAGTCAAGGCTATGATGGCTACTTGGCTTAACACAGGTATGGGTTTGGGGATGCCAAGGGCCGAGCCGTAATTCAGGGGGTTGTGAGCGTTGGCTTTAGAGGCCGGTATTCAAACGCCATAGGGGATAGACCATTTGTTCGCTTCAAGACAAAGCGTTCCACTCATCAGGGCCACAGAGTCAGGTCCGCTTAGGACGACAGAGTAGATTTTAATACTGAATACGGTAACGAGGGTGATTCGGTCCGCAGCAGCGGCTCCACCCTGGTGATCCGTGTTAGAGCAAAGGGTTGCATGTGGGGTTAACACGCGTGCACGTTACTTCACCCTCAGGCTTTCGGGATGACAAATCACTGTACTGGTAAGGCAGCTGGACGTGAGTCTGCGTGCTTTAGGGGAGTCTCCAGAATTTGAACGTAGCACTGAGAAAATCGAGAAGGCAAAATATAAGCCAAGGGTGTGACCGAGCAAAATTTTTTAAGGGCTTAAAATAAACGAGGGCGAATGTCGGGACGTAAGAAGTGACAAGAAGTGATGGGAGGATAAACTCGGGGCTTTTGCATGCAGAGGCACTCCATGCATGGTTCAGTGGGTATCTCAGTGTCGATTTAGTAAAAATTATCTGGAAGTGTGCCGGCTGTCGTAAATTATTGTGCCTGGATTCACACTCCATCTGAGTATGCATGCCTGACATTTACCAACTGTGTAGCTAATTTATTTTGGCGCCTTCCTGATATTTCCCAATGAATGGAGCATAATATACAGGCTTCCGGTCTTCTATCTCCCCTGAGCGTCCATCCAATGCATAACCGCTTGCTCATGCTTACAGTCAAACAATGCTTCAAACCCAGTATTTTGGCACGGCTCACAAACATTTCGAGTCTGTGGAACCTTCAACGCTGCATTTTTAGAAACGGCATTGGTGAGGTGAACTTAAAGAATGGTATTAAAATTGAGACGTACTACCTTATAAACCTAACCATGTCTGTTGCTATCATTCCACCTTGGTGCCACCTTGGTGCCCATTCAGCCTAAAAGCAGAGTACTTGCGCGGCACCTGCCGCCCCCACCACTGAAAAGGAGGTTGTTCAGGCTCTTGACCGCTTTCTTCAAGGACTTCATACACATGCCAAATAACGTAATTTCTGAAGAGATTCGTGACGGGTCATGCTTTTATGCTTGGAATGACCTCCATTTTCGACCTTCGAAGATCACTTTAGCTGCATACGGTGCTAGGTCAAGCAAAGTCAACACAGCTGGCAAAAAATCGATCGAATTCGTTCATTACTGAAAGCTCTGCAACTTGCGAGGCCGCACATAATATTTCCATCCGTTTTCTATTTTTGCTCTTGCGCCAAAAAGCCTACCCTTGCCATGGCGTAGGCTACCTGTCTTACTGAAGGCCGTTTGTGTCCTAGACGTCCCACCAAGGGCTCTACCTGCAAGATTAGTGGGAAATGAGTCCATTCTAAAAGGTCTGTCCAGCATCATCCTATTCTGAACACACTTGTTTTGAATCCTCTTTCGGCGCAGGACCTACGTTGTGGGTATGAGGTTTTCACTCTTGCTTGCCAATGGAGTACAACTCCAGGCCCCGATGGAAGCGTAGTACGTTTATTGTTTTTGTTGCCTACAGACGTCCTACATGCAGTGTGTCAAGTAGGTTGCCAGAATGTGCTGAGAACCATTTGTACGTGTCACTTTGCCCTAAGTTTTTCTTTATTCAGGCACCAAATCCTTGTTCCCAAGCTGTGTGCTGAAGTTGCATTTAGCAAAGTTCCCCTAGCAGCCGCGGGATCGTTGAAATCCGGTTCGCCGTTCGCACTTTCCTTTCCATGTGAGTGGACTGGAGGCTGCAACTATAGCTCTGCCACCTCCTTTCGAGCATCTTACTCAAGGGCTGTCGGTTGATATTCGTTAAATCCAAAAGACGCAGCTCTGAGGACGAAGATTTTATTCTTCGCAAACTTCCCCCACTACTTAGAGAGGGTAGCACAGAAACACCACGACTCCCCTGGGGATTTGAGGCGCTGGGTGAAATCAATTCAGAAAAAGCGCATGAATATCGACTTCAGTGAAGAAACAAATGGTTTTATCAAAATCGACAGCCGTCTGTTTGGTCTAATAAGCACAAGGGTTCAGAAATCCCTCGTTTCCAGTACTTCAGTACGCTTGACATTAAAATGCTTTTCATTGAGTTATAGCTGAAGATGGTAAAAAACCTTCACATCTTTTGAAACCCTTACAAACTTCCTCAGCAATTCTATTTCGCACGGTATCGCAAATATAACGGTTTGTATCCGGTTGATTGTCGGCTTCAGGGAACGTTTGCCTACGTCAACAAAAATACCGTTCGTGGGGATAATGATAGGAATTTGTGTTGTTAATGTACTGTAGTGGTCTGGGTACTCAAAAAAAGCTACTTTAGGAAGCGTGTGGCAAAGAAATAAATATAATTACTCTGAATTGAGTACACAATAATAAAAAGGGTCGAATGGAACAGACTTACTAATAATTGTTCTTTTTAAAATAGTTCGTCGTTGGCCCAGGCCAGTGAATAAATAATAATCCGGTCGTGGATGTCCAGGGGTCTTCTTTTCCGGGAAGCTCTCATATACAATAAACTCCGAAGACGGTCTGAAATGTTTTGATACCAGAGTTAGCACATGAAGCTCGCGAATAACCGCTGTAAGCGCGAGTGAAATGA
>SJOL01008319.1:372612-420497 GCA_004794785.1 Opisthorchis felineus | reverse complement strand
AGCTGTGACGGCGACCTGTCACCAATTTCGACTGTGGTGAATAGATCCCTGAGCATCTTGCTTTCAGATTTTCCTGTCCTGCTAATGATAGCCGCTCGAAGGGCGTCATAGGGATTATCTTTGGGGATATCTTCCAACAGATCTTCTACTTCTGTTGCTACTTCACTAGGAAGATGCTGGACGACATAGGAAAAACGGGTGGCTTGGGAAGTGATGCGTCGGGTAGTAAAAACAGCTTCGACCTGGTGAAAAGAGAAAATCGGAGAATGCGACAACGCCTGTATTGTATGTAATTTTTACAAATGCGCGTTTTTGTGGTTTTGCGTATTCAAACAAAAATCGTTTATGAAATTGATGAAATACGTAACGTTATAATGAAAGCAAAAGAAAGGTACAGAACACCACAGTACCGGAAAAAGTTCTGCACAACGCCAAATGGTCAGAACTACATGTATGTTGCCAAAGCAATCAGTTTTGGATCAAAAAGTTACCGTGATTAGGGTGAAGCCTGACTTTGTGGGATTTTGAACCGCACTGGATTTGGCATGTAGTCTGAAAGCCCAACAAAGCGTGTTGACATATTTGCTTGCTACAAGGGTGGATATCGCACTTCGGTGAATAAATGCGTATACTTGGTCATAATGGGACATTTTACGTAAGAAGTGAGTTCTTGCAGTGAAAGAAGCTTGAGATCACCGCCGACTTTGGGAACTTCTACCACTAGCGACTGGAGCATTTTGCTAGCGATTGAAACCGTCACGTGCGACATTGCCACTTTCGTAACAGTCAACAAAATAAAATCTGTTATTTGCCTTCTGAAGAGCACTTTGTTTAAGCGTTGTCAGAAATATTCAACCAGTGACCGTCTGCCATATTGGAGACAATCCACAACTGATCTCACTCTCTTCAGTGCACAATCTGAACTTGTTGCTGGTGGATTTTCTGTGGCCCTTATGCATGACAAAGTCACGAGCAAAAGCGACAAGTTATAGAACGCATACCCAGGAAATCGATCAGTTTTCGGTTTTTTATGACGTCAACTATCAGCCCGGCGTCAATGGCAATGCGTTTGGCACGGTTTGCGTGGATTAACTCCACCGTGCCCTTCATTGACGACACTATGCGCTTACACACTACCCCTTAACACTCAGACATCCGGTTTTTGGATTAGTCTCCCCTCATTAAAAATATCCATTCCTGTTTGATGCTAAAATTTTAGCTTTTTGGTGTTATGTATGCTGAAGACAATCGCGAATTTGTAGTCTAAGCTTTGGCTTGTTAGACCGGCTTGCCCAATGAAAAAGCTGAATATATAATTTACTGTGCACTGTAGTCTTTAACGACGAAAATATGTATTCCGACAGTCACTGATTAAACCTTTTTTCTCCTGTTTGCATTCTCATGTCCAGCCACGATTTCAGGTGTCGTTTCCCACCTAGTTGAACTGTTTTTCCTGTCTGGCTTCCCATGCTTTGTCTATTCTAATTGTAATTCAGCCATTGTGTTGATCGATCAAAGAAGTTTCCTTTGCGATGGGCAGGTTGCTGCAAGTTGGGACACATCGTACAACCTGCCGTGCAGTGTTAATTAGAAAGTCTAAACGGAGCCCCTGGGAACCTGATACTCCGTGTTTACCCTCTAGAGGTTTTGACGTCAGCCACAACATGTCAACAGTTCCTGGGGCACCACATTAATTTTCTGGACCCACAAACTGGACGTCAAATGGACGGCTTTTTCTAGTACAAATACGTCTCGAACATCACCCTTCCACTGGCAGTTGTTGTCCTGATCCATCATAAGGAACGATCCACTGACTGATGTCGAGCTATGGAATACGGCATGCATGTGGATGTACCAACCTGGAAATTATACACGAATAACAGCAAACGTCCAGGCTTCTCGGTCCTCTGTGTGTCCTCTTAGCGTGAATATTTTTCGTTTTTCTACTCATAGGGAAGGTGCTTTTCGCATTACGCCTGCTGTGCTCTAGAAGGACGGGGGTTCCAGACAAGGATGTACTGAAATGTGGATTTCGGTGAGACGTGACGGTTAAGTTGAAATAAAGATTTGCTAATAGAGTAGGCGGTATATGGTCCGAACGAAGAGGAAGAAAACACCTATTAGTAAACTGAAACACAGTCAACAAGAAGTGTCACCTGTCGGATTCCGGTAATCGGTAATCGGTGTTTCCAGCATCAACGTCAACAGCTGCCTCACGCGCATACCACCACACGTTACAATCACTTCTCAAGCCATGATATTGAAAACAGAATAGGCGAATAATGGACCCACCGCTAGCTTGGTGCCTACACGCTGATATATTTTGTCAAGCAACTTTGAACTCGACTGACCGCAAGAAAGTACGTGGCACCGTTAAGACAAATTTTCTTGCATCACTCAAGTATGGCGAGGAGGACACAGACCGAATTTTGGAAGAGGAACCATACAGAAACTCTTCGTAGCCTCACTCATCCGTTTCCTTCAAGTCACAAGTTATTCAACTCACAGTTCGCACCATTCCGAAAGAGACACGGAAAATAACACATGCCTCGGCAGGTGACGACAACTTAGCACGTGCGCCCATGACCGAGTGAGCACAGTTGATAGTGCCGTATGTTTTATGCAGTTAAAGGACCTGCTGCACAATAAAGTACCTTTTTCAAATCCATCCATCCGAAATCACCCTGTATCAGCAACCTTGCTGGCATATCAGCGACTAATAGTTGTTCAAAATAATTTACTCGCAGAGGACACTCAAACGGTGGCCTGATATGAGCGTCATTTTAGACATTCTGATATGCCCTGTTGAAGCCGCAAGTGAAAAACTAGCAATGCTGAGCTTGGCCTTTAAGATTAGCACGCTGATTTCATAAGATACATTTCCATGAAAACTAATACAACTACCACTTTATGCAAAAATTTTCACATTATCCAACACACTTCGATGGATTGCAGCAACTCACCCAATTTTGCGGATGCCGCAACATGGTATGAAGTTGATCACTTCATTTGGCAATGCCCGTGCCTTGTTTTCGCCCCGAAAATTTAGGGTGATGTTATTGGATGCTCCAGATAAACATGGTTCTCACCAGGAACGACTTGAGCCGGGTGGATACTTAATGCCCTCGATAGTTTGCCTTATTGTCTAGTCGATGAAAAAGTCGGGTAAAAATGAAGATAACCTCGTTGGACGGCACTGTATGTTGGAATAGAAACAATGATAACTCGGTCCAAAAAGCTTGCAAACTGTCGAAATTCCCAGGCGAATAATCTAGGTCTTGTAACTATGATTCAGAAGTCTACAGGCTATGAGGTTGCTAGGCCGTGTGTTCTTTGGCTGACCACACTTCGCACTCAGAACAGCTGCGAAAACAGCTGAAGAAACGCATTAAGAACGCACTCGTCAGCTGTGATCGTACATCTACATCTTTTCTGTCAGTGAAATATATATTTTTGGGCTACTTAAGAGCACGTAATGCTTTCGTGCACGGAGTCTGGCCATCACATCTTAACATCACGGAGGACTTGGCTTGAATGCTATCAGCTTCCTATAGTGGAGTGTTCTGTACCCCAGTATGGGCTGGTTTCAGCTACCGGCTCTGGTTAAACAGGTGCCATAGTCTAAACGTCTGAGTGCAATGAGCGTCAGCAGTTTGCCTGGGCCCATCATGGTCAGCTGGACGTATCCTAGAATGCCAACGGATGCGTTTGGCTTGGTAGTTGTTGACCAGGTAGGAGGCATTTTCCTGAATCCCAGGCTACGTAAAGCAGGTTTGAAGCGCGAGCTACAGTCTGTCGTTATCACGACCGGGCAAGCAAAGTGAGCCACTGGCGTGTAGGTGGAAAACTCCAGTAGCCGGGTGGTATCTGACCGCCTGCAAAAACTGTCCGTGCAGGTTGAAACGTAGAAATTAGAATGGTACGGGATGGGGATGTGTACCAGGTCCTATAAACAGTATCAGAGGCTTTAGACTCAATGATGCGACTCGGAAAGTAGGACCGGTGCGTTCTAGTGTTTTTTCTTTAACTTAAGCAGCACAAAGGGACCGGTGACAAGCTCAACTAAAGCACATGAGTTGGTGTAGGACCCACGGCACCTCAATGAGTGCGCGGCAGAAAGAAGCCAAAACTATAGGGTGAGGTGTCACGGATAATTTCCATTCAGTGGTTGTTAGGGGAACGGCTTGGCGTCTCAATGAAGCAATAAGGTGTATTTGCGTGCCTTGAGATTTGATTGCTGAATCGGTCTAAAGCAATTGCCATTGGGGATGTTACCAAGGGACCCTGCTGGGGGGCAATAACAGCGCTGTTAGGTAGATCGGAGGTATGCCGTTTATCGGTCGTAAATAGCATATGGTCGGTTGCGGGTAGTATCGACGGTATGCGGATAAAATAACAAATGTTTGGGTTGTAGTCGGCTAAATGTAGGCGGGCATGAAAGTGTCGATTCTGAACATTGATGTCATGCTTCTAATGTAGATGATAGGTGGCCAGTTTTTCAGCAGCTGTCTAAGATGAGGAACGGAGAAGAGGGCTGCTCATCAGTCTCTGCCAAATGTGCCGCAGCGGCTATCAGCGGCCTGCACACTTCTAGAGACAGATGCTAACTGATTGTTGGTGTCAATATCATCGCACCTGTTGCAGTATTGGATGCGTTGGTGGTAAGTGAAAAACAGGCAGGGGGGTGGCCGGACAAGGAAGTCGACCTTTAGCATTCTTCTTCACATTGAAAGAATTTTAAATGTTATACGTAAATGAACAGCAGAGGGCGCTGGTCTAGGTAACCTATTGAGCTTCTTATACAACAGCTCAGTAGCTACATCATCTTCAAAATGAAGTTGCAGAAGGGTTGACAGGATAAGCAAATATATGGTGAAGAGCTTCCTTGTGAACGGCCCTAAAGCGCTTCGCAGAAGTGAGTATTGAAAACCACTGTCTCTCAAGAAAGTGGCAACATTGTCTAGCTCGGCGTACGAATATTTTATGTCGTGTCACACACGCATCAGATTTCTTTCCAAATTCAGGGCCACCATACAGGCAAAGATTCTGTAACAAATTACCTTAATATTGACTTAGTATTACTCCTCTGTAACTCTCCACCACTTCTACAGATGGTGGGTATGATCACGAAGCAAACTTGTTTTCTTGTCACATTTTTCAAGCGAAACTGGCAGCTGGGTGAACGTTATTCAGTATATCGAGTACCACCACCGTATCCTCCGTTTTATCACGTGACCAGGTCATTGAGGACATGTCTGATCTAGGTGCCCAAAGTAGGTATTTCTTTTCTAAGCACCATATTCTCCAAATAAGCCATAAATGTACTGGCTATAACCGGACCTGAAAGGGATTTCATAGCCATACCATGGGTTTGACGATAGAGTGCGTCATCAAACAAAAGTTGCGCATTCACTAAACGGTTTTAGAGTACTTGACTTTGCTTATGCAATATCCAGCAGGGATGTGCAAGTAGACAGCAACAAAACAGCTACAGGAAGCAGTGTTTTGTTGGATAAGTCTTGTGATTCATTGTGCCCATGCCGGCAAAAGTGCTGGTGACGTCGGTGGATCACAAGTCTGCTGCAGTTTTCTGATAAGTCGCATTGAGCTTTAAAAACCTAAGATATCACTCGGTTTGATCCAAACTCTTGGTCCCGTTTCTTCATTGATGATTTGATTGGTTTTCCTTGATCGTTAGACAATTTTAAGAGTCACTTAATGAGATATAGAGTAGAAACCTTCTCGTACACGCCTTCAATAAAGTCTTATATAGACGTGGGACTTTATTAGAATAGCCAACAGAGCCATGAAGTATGATATTCAGTTTCTTATCGTAGTAGGAACAGATTAACATATTCGTTTGAGTGATATGTGCAGTCTGACGTTTACCGAGTGCATAAGTTAACCTAACGTTGCAAGATTTGTTCAGATGCCCTAAAGTGCTCTTCATCGACCTCTCCTTCTTCATTAAACATTTTTCTGACTACCTCTATTTTTTCCTTCAGCATAAGGTTAGCAGGAGACAGACCATAAGCACAGAGTAAGCCGGTCACGTGTGCTAAAATAGGAATCGGGAAGCCATCACCCGATCAACCTTAAAGTGTGGTTCAACCCTATACTCATTCCTCAGCTGATGACTAGTAAGCCTCACGCACAACAAGTTAACGCTGGTATGTAGTTCATGGCTGGTGTGGCTGTTTGCTTGCTTGTTTATTGTGGTCAGAATTTACCAGTATAGCTGACGTTAGATTTCAGATGGTCGAGTGTGCCATCTTTCTACATGACACTGCAATATTAGTTTACTGAAGTACGAGCACATCATCATTATCATTATCGCCTTAAGAGGCTAGCCTCCTATTGGCAGTAGGCGGTGACCCAATTGACTCAAGTAACTGGATACTTCTCAGGGAAGTGAATTCTCTAACGGGCGACCGGCTAAAATGTCGCTATGAATGGGAGCCCAGAGTACTGAATTCAGCTGCTACTTGCCAACACGTCAGAAGATTTACCAGTTTCGCAGAAAATAGCAAACATTCCGTTGGATCCATTTACCTCGCACTACAGAGTAGACGTGGCCAAGGCAGAACCATAGCATTCCATCCTCGCTATTGCATTTGCGGCTTTATTCAAGCCTTTTCCAAACTGAATAGATGCGTTTCGCAGAGCAGATGCACTAGGCAATAAATTTCACACGAAGGAGCCATTGCTGGAAGAAGGGTTTGACGTCATATGAGGTGTGTTCTAGAAGAACGTTCCAAAACTTGAAAGTGAACATGCCTCCCTGAGGAAAGGGAAACATTGAAATTGTGGATCATGGATCTTAGATACAATTTATGGGTGGCCATCACGAACAGACAAAGCATGGATTGTGTGAGAATTTCATTCAAGTGTCATACGGCTGAAGAAATGCAAAGGGCTCAAGGACACAACCATTCGGATTAGCAAAGCAGTCAGGCGCAGGTTTAGATTTACCTTAATTTATAATGTGTCAAGGGACCCAGAATGCCTCTATAGGTACGTGCGATCTCATGTCAGGTCTCACCGTAAAGCCGATTAGATTATAAAAACGAGATGACGAGGGTGAAAACTGCCGGTTATAAATGGGAGGGGGCTACAAAGCCTCTTTCCATCTGGCTTTCAGCTGGATAAAGCCAACTCAATAAACCTAACTAGTGAGAGTCACAATGATCGGAATACATAACGATACTGTCGCAGAGAAAACTATTGACGAACTTGGTTGTTTGATTCCATATAAATCAGTCGGATGATAGAATATACATCCGGCGATTGCGAAGTTGCTTACTGAAACTACAGGTCCTCTACTCATGGGTTTGCTTAAACATTCATTGTTGGGATGCAGCAACAAGGAGGTAGCTGTGGTAATCCGTACTCGCACAAGGCAAGTGGCAGATCAGATAAAATCTGCAGGTGGGTAAGGTTTAGGAAAGTACCCTCGAAGATAACTGAGGGCGTTCTGCGGGTAAGAACTGGTGAACATATGTTTGAGCGCTTACTGTTCAACCTTGTCCAAAGTGGTTCAGTCAGAGGTAGACCGTGGCTGACAAACACTTTGTCAGCTCCTGACAAGACTACAACCGCAAAGCATGCAGGTGAAAGGCACTGATTTGGTACTTCTACCTCCCCGAAGCCTGGGATCTGGTCAGTTATGGGCTTCTACATGTGGGGGTGTGGTTAGTGGCTGCTATAATATATGCAGTTGGGAAGAATTTTGGAAGAATATGGCGCTTACCTTTGAATTCCAAGATGAAATGTCACTAGCCGCATTGCTGACGGATGATCTGTCACAAGGGTGCCTCGATCCTTAATAGCCTGTCTGCCAGCTTATTCGCGCTTGGAGCTGACGTTTCAAGTTACCTGATAGTGGATCTCTGCCCCAGACAGACCAAGACAGAAGTTCCAAATTTTACAAGTTTATCACACAGTGCTCCCATTCCACCACAAGACTGATGATGGGGGTATTCACCTAGAAGGCAGTTGTTTGTCTAGAGCCATAACTGTGAGAGACTTCGGTATGGTTGTCGACAAAACTCTCCCTCAGCCCAATGCCCTTCAGCGGCAAACAGAGCTTGTGGGGCCTTGACTGTGCAGAAAGAGACAGCAAGGAGATGCCAGACTGGCGGTTGGGTTACTTTGTACAGTAATTTTGTCAGACTTTACCTCTTTTTCACGAAAAATACAATCATTGGGTAAAAGCCTGGGGACTTGCCACCAAAATGGTAGAAGATCTGAAGGATGTTCTATAAGAGGAAGGTTTAAAACTCTTGGGCTTGTACGATCCGAAAAATGAGTGACTTAAGTATATGTTACAGGTATATAAAAGTGTAGGCGCCGCTCCTGGACTTACTGCGGGGAATCTGGTTAACTTCTGAGTGAGAGACATGAGCCAAGATCATGCACAGAACCTGGACTTTTGCAGCATATCATCATTGCCAACGGCATCCGCGGTTACCGAGTAATGACAGGCGACACTGATTCAGTCATCTGAAAAAGACCGAACCAGACTTTTGATGCAGTTAAACAAGGTTGTCTCTTTTTGGTATGCTGGCTCAATGGATGTTCAGTTTACTGTTTCAGCCTTTTCCACGAGGTATCCAAACTGCGCGTTATGTACTTGCTGGTAGGGCTTGGAAGAATGACCCTATCCATCCAGGGAACTGTGTGTTCTGTGTGAAGGAAGATAGCTCATTTAGTTAAACTCAGTAGATTTTTGATTGTACGCCAACTCCATAAAGTAACTGAATTGACCGGGTTTAACGACGGTAGGTTCGGTGGTGATTTTACACAAGACCAGGTACACGCGTTTGACAATATGGAAAGTACTGTGTGCGAATATCGAGCGTTGACGGCCATCCACCCAACCAATGTACAGCGATGCAGATCAATGTAAACTCAAGACCTCCGTTCCATAGGCTGAGTAACTCATTGTTTTGGAGTGAAGAAACTGCTGCAGCCGGGCTTTCAAAGCAACTAATTTGGACCTGCTCTTTGTGCGTCATCATAGAATACCCTCCATCCCATAACCATCAGCTGCGGTAACAAGGCGGTACATGTTGAAATATTTATAGTGGCAGGGTAGAAAACCTCCAGTTCCTCAGTTGTTTGAATTATCTGTTTGAATTCAGTCGTATCCGAAGGTCTCCACCTTCACGCTCTCAGGATCTCTCAGAAGCACGTATTGGTTTAGTTTTTCCAAGTGGTCGGGATACCTTTCTGGAGTTGGCAATGAAAACATTGTGTGTATTTCTGATAACAGGTGAGTTTGTAGTAACTGGAGTGCGCATGATTTTAGTCTAGAGTTTATCTCCTCAACGCTTCTGCAATATCTGTTCTTTTGTGTGGTAAATGATGCATAAATGGCAAACATTTATCGTCTGGGCTCATGAATTTCTGTATGGGTGATCACTTCTTACCTCTTGAGTCAGAAATCACGAAACATTGCATGCTTTCCTCTTTGGTGGCAAAATTTTAAGGCAAATTATTGACCATCTGTCACGCGAAATATTACTGAAGGAGGTAACCTTGGTTGATTCGGAAGCTTTGATAACTTTCAGCAATCCATCCTTCGTCGAAAATGAGCCAGCCCTGGATGAGTGAGAGCTACCGTGATCGCACTGCTTGTCTCGTTTCCTTGGCTTCAGTGCACTTTTGGGGACAGTCTTCTCATCGGCATCAAGAATGAGCGTGGAGCTGTTTCCTTTGAAGATAGACCTGTCAACGCTTCTGCGCACGAGTCAGTAAGCGCAAGGCTGGCGGATAAACGTAAGGCGTTCAGTTCAAATTAGTTACCGTACAATCCATCATAAATTTGGAAAAGACCTTCAAATTAAAGAGCATGTCTACTGTGAATGCCTACGCTGAATCAAAGTATCTGTAGGAAACTATTCTTCTCCTGGGTTAAAGTAACTTATAATCTAATGGCGGGAAATTATGACGGCAAATGTGCCAACGTCAGAAGGATGAGCGGCCTAGACTGGAGAAAATTCAGGAAATGTATCAATTTTTATTACCTCGTGAGATGCCCATTGCTGATTATTCCCATTGTGTGTGAAACAGAATAGATTGGTTGCTCATACAGGACAAAATATGCATTGACAGTTTTATTGTCTGGTTTTACCACAAATGCTGTCAAAGACAGTGTTGTACGTTATGACCAGATGCGAAAAATATCAGACAAATAAACTTCGTTTATTAACCGACACGCCCACCATACTGCCAGAGCAAAAAAATAGTTGCATTGTGCCGTCACGTGTTGCTATAGGCGACGTTCTGCTTTTCAGCTGGATTTCATCCGGTTCACTTTGGTCCAGAAACTAACGGATTAACAACCTCCATCGGCATTAACTGAGACTGAGGTCAGATAGATTTCAAGAAAGCTTGAACCCCGCGGGCTTGTTGAGCTATCTTACTGATTTTGACGGCGTGTCGAACTATTGGTAACTTGATTGAGTTTAGTGTTTTCGACAAAAGAAGTTTTGGTACGAGAGGCATGAACGAAATGACATGCTTGTGGATAGACCCGAACTCGGAGGGGTTATTTAGCGAGGTATTCATCCGTATATTTCCGATCAAGAACAAGTAAAATGGAAGCTTTGGAAAAGTGACGTAGACTTGACTAGACTAGACTTGACTAGACTTGACTAGCTGTGGAGAACTCAGTGTTTCGGTGGAAAGCTCCATGTCACACATATTGAAGATTTTGCAACCAAACTTTCAAAAGCAGCAACGAATATTAAATATTGTGTTGAATTATGCTGGTCTGGCCTATCAAGCCTACTTTACAAACATACATAGTACGGTCATCTTAGTCCAGTTATCAACAAGAACTATACTCACCACAGGTTACACTAAATTTGGGATTTATGTAGTTCATTATATGATTTGTTTGCAACCGTTTGGATGTTGTTGCGCTTATATTTTGCTGCTCGTCAACATCACTGGACTTAGAAGTTACAGGGAGATGTGGATTTGGATAACCCTTGTCTTCAAGCAGTGTCTGAGAGATATGAAGCATAGGCATCGACAAATCGTCCAGATCCATTGTGCATACCGTGCGCTTTCCAGTTTTTTAAGCACGATGCCAACGACGCACACGAACTTGATGGCAGGTCAATTCTACTGAAATGGAACATGTTGAGAAACTACTAACGTTCTCCAGACGGTTTACCAGAACTTTCACCAGTTGTAACACGAGACGCCTTCCAATACTGCCATAGGAAATTGACAACATCTGCTTCCAGCTCTTGGAAGGCGGAAGAATGAAAAGAGAAAACGGCGCTCCTTAAATTAATTACGAAATTTTCAGTCTGTCTTTTGTGGCGAGGCTGTCGGGCAACGCTGTAAAAAGATCTGTATCCAATGTCACCGGGACAGAGTCGTCAGGAGTTTAGCTAGTGACATGTGACCCATTAAAGAGTATTTCTGAACATGCTGTTTTTAAAAATTAGCAAAAACCTTTTTTGTCAATTTAATGCTTGAAAGCAGAGGCCGTTTCTCCAGGATTCTTATGGAATCCGAATGTGAGCTGTTTCAAACTCGCCGAATTTCACCGAAAACGGGTGTGTCGATTAGTTGAAGTACGACAATATTAGCATAGCGGACGTTTGTGCAAAATCTGGGTAGCAAAAATGCTGAAGCGTACGCTTCACGGTTTTGTTCGATCATGCACACAAGAAAACGTTTTTGCGTTTGATTTGGACCTGGAACGTGCAACCGTTTGCTCCTTAGCAAACTAGCCAAAAACGCTGTCGGTTGTTTCGTCGGCTCATCATCTATGTGGCTGGCCGCCGTTCTCATTCGGAAACGTTTCTCAACCCACCGGTCCTAAACAGCCCCTCTGGGTTGCGCAAGTTGTTCACTCAATCTAAGCTCATGACAATGTTTTACCATGATTGTTGTTAGCTGCATTGCGTTCCACGTGAGTCTCCCGTCAAAACAAAATTGGCAGGCTAATGAGTGCATTTTGCTAATTGTGGACGTTGTTCCTCTCCAGCTTGTCTACGAGGGACTGCAGATTGCCTTCAAACGCATCAGACACTGAGGATTATATAGGTTCCGCAGAATAAACCACCGGTCGATGAGTGCTTCTGGTATATCAGAGGTTTACTGTTGTCCCATCCAGGGAGGTTAACGCTAAACCGATGGTACACTGTGACCGATTAAGTTTCCTGGTTAACAAGTTGTCTAGACATGCCGCCGGTTATTTGACGGGTTTGTAAGTGAGGCTGAATTCAGAAAAGTGCGGATTGTTGACGGAAAATCTGTGACCACTAAGCAACCAATAGAAGTATGTCTTCTGAGTCAGGTTTGTACAACTGAAGTTGACAGATTTATTTTCCCATTGGAACTTAATCTGTCAGTTTAACAGCCAATCTTGGGCTAAACAGCAATCACATTGCCAGCAGCTCAATCCATTTGTGTTAATATCCGTGAAAATAAAGACAAACATTTTCTGTGCAAATAGAATTAAGGTCCTGAATGACTGAAGATAAGGGGAGAGTAATGACCGAGTGAATGATAAGGCAGTGAATAAGGAAAGAGAGTTTATGGGCAAAGATGAAACTCGGAAAACGGACAACAGACTGGGATTTGATATCTACGAATTCAAATGTCTTTCACACTATCAGTGACCAGAATTTATGTGAGTTCACTTTATCTGCCAACCAGTGGATGATTTTTCAATGGCCTGCACTATTCATGGTTAGAATGGAGTGCATTATATCTCCAGGTTTGATTGTTGATCAGTCGAGCCGTTTGTCAGGCTAAGCTATCAGCTTGCAAACGTTTCACCACCCTGGCCGTGTGTGGTTGGCAATGTCTCCATGAAATCATCCTGCTATCGTTTGTTATTAAGTGAAAAATTTTACGGACGCAACCAAGTATTGCCTAATGGCTTTGGGAACAAGGAATACATAGCTTTTGTTCTGCAGTCAGGTAGTAGCTCCATGTGCATTGCCAAAAGCCACTGCAGTTTGAGTTCCGTTTAGTCCGATTGGTCTGGATGTGCTCCTGGTCGATGGTGAGGTCCCAATCTGATAAAATGATATACTTTAGGTAACATTTTATATAAACCCTTAACTCAAAATAATGACTGTTTCCATGTCCTTCGGGGCATTTGGAAAGCGATAACAAACTAAGATAGTACGGGATGGTGCCATTCCAACGGCTCTCTTTTCTAAAATAGCGGCTGTCCAATAGGCAATGAAAAATCAGACGTACAAATCATCCAGCGAGCCAGTTGTTTTTTAGTAATGCTGAGTTTGGTCGATTTTACTGCGATTTCTATGCCTTCAAAATAATTGCAACAGGTCTGTCGTTGCACTTTTCAAAAAATTTCCACTATATCATATGCTCGGCCTTACTTGTTTTCCCCCAAAAAAAACGTGAATGCACCCTGGTCCATGTGGCCTTTTTAAGCCCTGTTCGAGTAAGTTTTTACTCAACAATCGCTGAGCTCAGACGAAGGTGCGCTGAAACTGAGAACTTCGGTCTACGAACAATCAGAAATATGGCTGCGGAAACCGGTGTGTTCAGCAGTATAACGGTCTTTATGAACAATCCTGCATCGAAGTCCAGAGGGAAAATATTAGCGGAAAAGGAAACGACAGCAAACGAAAAAAATAAATGAAACCCGAAGATTTGTCACATCATTGTTTAGCCGTTTTGGAGTTCGGCATGAGGTATGAGACTTCTATTAAATGGTACTGTTTATATACTAAAAATTCGCAACAGAAATGAAGTTAAGTTTGTGTGGTTGTTAGGAGCATCGGAACTGAACAGCTCACCCTTTGTGATTGAAGACATCCGATGGAAGAGTGCAGTGGGTAATGCAAAATTGAAAAAGGGTCTGGGGGTGTATAGTATTCAGTGCTAAAAGAATGACTGCCGAATTTATGAGACCGCCCGCCATATGTGCTGATCTAGCAATCTTCGTCATTAAATTGGTAGGAAAAACAGCAAACCCCCAAAACCGGCGGCACAATGCTGTACTGGTAGCCACGGAATTCCTTGCATAGTTTTATAAACATTGCAAAATGGGGCAGGCTTCCTTTTGTTGTATTGCCAACTGAATAGAGTTAGTTTTCTCGCAGTATGGGTGGCCCCATGGAATCCAAGCTAAGCGGTATCACCCACTAGATGGTTTTCTGACGCTTGACAGGGACCTTTATTTGTTTGCTGATGGGGTTAAGTACCCTAGATAAAGCTGAGGAAAAGCTACTTTGGGAATTCGCTCGAGATGGCAGTCAACCACGCCAGTTTTACGGACCACGCTTGGATGAAACGCATGCGAAAAATGCTTCTATGCTCGATAATATATAAAGAAGCTGAAAAGTTGACAGGCATTATACGGCTTTTTCATTCTTACTAGGAATTATCAACACGAAACTCAGGGAGTTTGGCGAGTTCACTACACAGCTTAACAGATGCCTGTGACCGAGTGGTTTAGTCTTCAGCTTCCAGCTGGGAAGCTGTGGGCTCGAAAGTTCCTGCGTTTGCTCTTGCCACTGATTCCCAATAAGGATGAAATAGCTGTACACTACTTCTTGACCGTTTCGTACACAGTGGCTCCGCCTGCAGGATGAAATATCCATTATAAATTCCAAAGTTTTCTTGCACCACAAACGAGCTTGGTACTATATTTCAGCAACCGAGCGTTCTCATAAATAAAATTACACTTTATCATAAGTTAACGAATAAGCATCACAGGCTTTGACAAACTACCTTGTAAAATGCAGAGCAGGAAAACTGCCACCAAGCTCACAAGTTGGTCGCAGTAATGGGTCGCTTCACAAAATTTCATCACAGGTAGTTCCTGCCTGTTGCGACGCAACAGGTAAACTCTATTTTTGGGCCTGTATTAGGATGAGTTCAGTTAAACAACCTACCAGTGGTAAGTGTTGGGTGCGTTATCTTTCTGCTCATTTAAACGTAGACAAGACACTAGCATGCAAATGATTCAAGCCGGTGCACTCATTCTGGGACACGTGATCGATACGCATGAACAATTAAGAGAATAAAACAATTGTTATGTTGACTGGTCAAACACAGCCATTGAATCACAAAATGTATCTGGTTTAATATTCTATCCATTTTAAGATCATACCGGGTATAATGATTTACCACGTGTTTAAAAGAATGAGGAATACCTAATGCGTAGCCAGATGAAACATACCTCAGATTCTCACGTTAAGCTCCTTTGAATCTACTGTCGTTTACAAAAAAGTCGGAATTTCGAGCATTGACAACATCTGATTAAGGGAGGAAAATAAATCAAACCGGTCCAACTAGGGAGAGAATACTTTGAATCACAAATAGCGTTGGTTGATTCTTTCTGAAGGCGGAACTAGTAAGTTTGAAATGAATTTAGATAAGGTGTCCGTCTGTCGTTCTGACGTTCATCTTCACCCCACAAGGAACCACTCTGGGTAATTCATGCCACCGGTAGTTATTTGGGGAAGTGACTACTGTATTAAGTAATACATAGGTCAGGCATGGTTATAGGAAGACTCGGCAAGGAGTACATGTGTAGGACGTAGAGGTATAGGCGGTACGTGACCGCCCGAAATTTACCGAAACTGGAAGTTGTGAATTGACACCTGACGGAGGTGCTCATTTGATAAAACAAAGCACCAAATTAACTGACAGACACAGGGACACCAGCCGTTACCAACCAGTCAATCTCGGGGTGATCCGACCACAACCCGCGCAAACTGGGAAGGGGCCAGTCCAAGCAAAGAAAGAAACTACTGGAAATAGAGTGCAAGGAGATAGCCAACCGACTCAAGGGCAAACCACAACGCAACAACAATCACACATGGACCGATGACCTCACGAGATCTCAGTCTCTCTATCAGCCAATCACCTTAAGAGGTACCGTATAATCTTCAAAGGCTATATAAGCGCACGCAGGCAAGGAGGATGTACTGCGCCATGGTAATGCTTATTCGTATGGCGACGAAGTATTTGCAAGTCAAGTGCGAAGCTCGACAAACAAGTCAACAGCCACCTGATTGACAACCAATAAACCCACCCGAACTACCAATATTTGTAGACACTACCAAATGGCAGAGTTATTTTTAGGAATGCGGCACTCGACTACAAATCGACAGAATTTTCAGGTAAATGAGTGCTGGTACATAAGAATCGAGTGGACGTTATTCATTGCCAGACAAAGCGGATGATGTTCTTTTCAACCTAGCATATCCAGCATCAACTAGTATTGATTGGTTTATAAAATAATGGAACACCATGCAATCATAAGGGCCTTATTAAGACCTACGGAGGCCAGATAAATAGCCAATAAACACGTGGGGGGATGGCACGCTTGCATGCACTAAAATGCTAGTTCACCACCAACTGTATTTTGGTAGTGGCACATGTCTGTTGGCAATATACAGTTTTCAGTCGAGATTTCATCCGGGAAGTGAAGCCGATCTATGCTGAAAAGTCGAAAAACACTGTGCAGCTGTCACATTTTTACTAGGAATAATCATTAATGTGCATCTCACGAGAATCCAAGGTGTTTTGAACACGCGACTCACCGGCGAGTAGTCTGGAAGTATCCACCAACGGGTGATCAGCAGTGTCATTAATTCACATGAGCAACCACTCGTGGCCGAACGGCTGAGTGTTTAGACTACAAGCCGGTAGGTGGCCGCTTCGAAGCTCCCTACAGTTTCGCGAGGTGCGCAACACTGATGAATCCCAATAAGAAGGAGTCAGCTTTACAGTGGTTCTCGGCCTTTCAGCATAGATTAGGCTTCTCGTACAGGGTGAAATCGCAACTGAAAATTGCTGAAACCCCCAACCACGAATAACAACAAACAGTCTGTTTGCACCTTCTTAGGGAATATCACCCACAGATTCAGCACATTAGGCGAAAGTGTATGTGAACAATGTCTCGCATGATGATGCCTTGCTCGGAGTTGCGTGAGTGGCTAAACAAATCTGCGTTTAGATTAACAAAACCTACTGCCAGTTGTTCACAAATGTTCATGATAGGAGATATGCGGTAGCACCCCAACGAATTGCCACTCCCACACAATTTTGACCGTTTCACTCCGATCCCGGCTTAAAGTTGGTAGCTCTTTAAAGACCACCTATTTACCTCTCAATAAGGATCAATCTGAGTAATCCCGCAGCGCAATATTCGCACCGTTTGTATGTTCACATCAGTTGGGTGTCTGAATAAAGCCATGAGCATGTCACTGTTCCACATAAGTGATTGTCGTCCGTATGTCACACAAATCTACACTGTTCTCCATCCGTACTGATGATACTGGCTGTGGCCGGTCTATTTTGATTCAGGTTCCTCCCAAAAGAAGCCACCTTCATTGAGTCCTTGCCGGCAGGAATTAGAGATTGACAGTTCTGTGATTTGTTTTAAAGACTTACCTATTCAGAAGGACATAGGTGTGCATTTTCATCTTCCGGAAGGCTACTTAAAAAAACCGACCGAAAGCGGTCTCCCTTGCTAGTTAGTCCGTTTCTGGAGGAGTGTTTCTAATGAAGCGCGGCTACACAAAGTACTTCATCTGGAAATCAGTTCCTCCAGCAATGGAGAGACTGCACGCCTTCGGCAAATTCGGATCGTTATAACACTTGACTTAGAACCAGAATACTGCCCGATGGTTGGCACATCATGCTCCACCTTCGAGTGTGAGGCATTGGAAGCAAGTGTGAAGACTTAACCCAACTTTGAACCGCACCAGCTCCACAGTTACCCTTCAGTGTGTAGAAAGTCCACAGCAGTGTGTAAATGGTCACCATGATATTGCGCAGCAGAGTGGACCTGAATAGGAGTCACTGGTTCAATTCCAGTTAGCGATGTGGTGACTTCCTGAAGAAGTGTTGCCACACTGACGGTATCCGTGATGGCTGAGGATGGTGTTATTGCGGGGAAGAGCTGGAAATGTACAAATTCCTTAAAGTAGGGGTGTAACAGTAATTCACAAGCCACAGTGTGTGTTTGCAATGTTATCGAATTATGAGGTTTGTTCCTTGTTATCTCCCCTTACGTTTGATCGTGGACGTTCCTCCTGTGTGGGAAAGACTATCCCCCAACTGAGATCAGCGGTACCCTTCTAGAGGCTGGTTTTTTGAAGGTAGTTCTGTATTAGAAAACAGGATATGTGTTCATACTGCTCAGTATGAAGGTTTAAAACTTCGTCACATGCGGTTGGATTCATTTTTTAGTAATTTGCATTTATGCATGTCAAGGATTGGAAGCGTTGTTTGCTGATCACGACCGCCTGATATTCAGTAACTATATATATATTACTATATATTCAGTAACTAACTAACTATCCAAATTTCTTGTAGGGTTAAAAAGATACTTTTTCATTGACTGAGATATCTTGTGCTGAAGACAGATCAACACAGAGAGAAGTGGGATAGCTGGTAAGAGTGGAAATGAAAATAATGCCTATTCCATTAGTGAGGAAATGCAAGCCTAAGTGTTTGTTTGTTGGCTTTGTCCCACATAGCTTGGCTTTGTTCTGTAGGCACACTAAGTTGCTTGCTTGTTAAAGCTTACAGGACCAACGACGTGAAAACCTGATGCTTCATACACGAAGACTTCCGCTGTTCAGCGGAATTTACCAACCAGTGAGTTAGTATTATGTGATGATATATATCACATGTCCCGCATATTTATTGATCCACGACTCCATTGAGATGAACAAAGTGACGCAGATTTTATTGTAGTGTAACATAGGTGGAAAAGAGACACTTTACAACGCCAAGACAAACACGTCTTCTATAGTTGGGGGCAGTTGCAGCAACTAGAAAACAGTCCTCTTGCTAAGGACCGAAACTATCAGGATGGGGTACTGGGTTATCGTTATGCGTAACACGCAAACAAATCATAACACTAAAGTGCCGGTCCAGATGTGACATTTCACATGCAACCAGCATGCACGGGGCAATAGTGATAACGCTTGCCTCGTAAACCAGTGCAACATTGCTGACGAACTTTAATGGGAGCAAGATTTGTGTCCACTGCCTCTCCATCCTGGTTTGGGCACACCAGAATAATCGCACAGGATCAGAGAATGGACTGCCCAAACGACAAGCGTGAGAACACAAGATATCGTTCATAAGTTCCTCTAAATAATTTTTCAAAGAAACAAACAATAACACTGTTCTCCCTCCTATTGTTTAGCAGTTATCCAGAAACAATAGGTTTTCGGAATTCGATTGAGGGCGTTAGTTGGTTGGTTGGCTGTGGCTTCAGGTAACAAACTGAAATTTATCATTTTCACGTAGAAACCAATTGTTTCCTTTCTGTTGTCATGGTGAAGGTTGAGGTGAATAGTGTGGCAAACACTTTGGACGATTGTGTTATCTCGATAAGACGTTTAAACCTGGGACATTCGTTCAGCCAGGTCAGCGGGAGAACAAGATAGAATCAAGTGATCAAAGGTCCTGATCATGGGTGGAGGTGAAACCGAAGTGGCGAAGAATGAACACGTCGAGGATTCGGACAAAGGTGAGCTTTAGGCCTCAAAAAAATCCTCCGAATTAAGCTCGAATTTTGAGAGAAAAGTAGTATGCACCAGCATTTGCCATTTCAAGCAGCTGAATTAACTGGAGGCTCATACTCATGAAGGCTAGTATGCTCACATGACAGCAGCCGGGGAAACGTTTCGGCCTAACACACTACTGTTTGGAGATTCGTGCAGTAAACTCGTCATTATCCTCATTTTTGTTCAGCTGATAGACTGGGAAGGGTTTTATGGAAATTCAGTCGAATGAAGATAATTTACATATTTGCGCCATTTTTAAATAGGTGAATCAAAGGTTTCCTGAATTACAACCTCTTAGATGCGGATTTTTTCAGCATACTAATGTCCTTGCTTTTTGTTGGGTGGCAGAAATTTGGCTGCAAAAGCACTAGGGTCAAACACAGTTTGTAAACATTTGATTGATTTTTGAAGTCATCATTGGGGGTGGAAATTTCATAAGTTCAGTATCATCCTTGATAATCGGCTGTCCTTTTTCAAAAAAATTCAGTTAACTGCCTTGTGGCTCAGCCATCTTTCAGCAAAGTACGATAGACAAAATGTTTTCCGACGCTTTAACCGCGTGTCAGTCAGAGCGGACTGTATTTTGGTTTCAAACCGGAAAAGGATGACAAAGTGGCTTCGTATAAACTAGAGGACGTGCGGCTAAAGGGCACATTGGCCGTCCAGAATGACCACCACCCATCCAGACGATGAAATGAAAAATTTACCATAATTCTATCTACAGAAGGTTTTTACCTCAATTCACCATCGTGTGTTACGGATTATTTAGTCGAAACCCCCTGGCGGACAGTTTAGATCCAAACATTTTTCTCAAGCCAAACAAACGGAGACGATTCTGTCAACAAAACTGTTCCCATTTATCTAGCGTACACGATTCTATAAAATTTGACATTCTTTAAAAAACTTGTGCTGCACTTACGAGGGGCTATTCTTGTCCGTATTAATACTACAGTTCATATAAGCCACATTTTTAATGGATCTCAGTTAATAGATTTACCGTAAGTGTGAAAACTACTGTGAATTATCGATGAGTCAGAAGATCTTATGACGATGTACATTGTATGCGTATCAAAAGATGAGAATGGTGAGTGTTTGACCAACAGACTGAGGCGAGTATTCACCTCAAAAAGAGGGTGAATTAGAGGATTTTTTTACGCTTTTATATATGAAGAGTCGTGTACAATGGTTGAGGTATACGGCCAAATCGAAGTGGACCGCGTGGAGCGCTAACCCACTAGTTCGACATTGTCTCACTTGACGTTACTCCCCTACAACTGTGCATCCCACTATATCATTCCCCGATAAACCTTGATAAACTATTTTTTGTGTTCAAATTTATGTAAAACATTCAGGGCACTAAACGTAAAGGCAAAATGCATCGCCATCCGTTTGATGAACATTATTGCCATGGCCAGAGCACAGCTTGACAATTCCCAGATAGTTACATATCCAGTTATGTGTGGCAATTCTAAATAGAGTGACATGATTTCGACAAATACACTCATTTGCAAATCAATTTGGTTTTCACGGGAGACTCAAGTGAGTCTCTCGTTTATGATGTTCTTGCAAATGAGTGTATTTGTCGAAATCAGTTCAATTTGGGTTCAAGTAGAACATGAGGTTGACGGAAGCTCGGGGACTGCGTCTACCTGATGAGCCCCAAGAAGGGCGAAACCGGTCGTGGGCTGTCGAAGAGTTTTCAGCAACCTTGTGAGTAGTTTCCTTCATGATAGTGACACGGTCTTTAACTCTGAAAATAAAGTAGCATATTAGTGGTTCTGGTCGCACAACAGGATCAGTGAACCATATGGCCAGTGCCATCATCGAGGGACACCGTTTTATTTATGCGGCGTGATCTATTGAGCTCGAGATAGCTCAGTGGTTAAGGAGCGAAGTTATTGAACGGAAGGTCCATCGTCTGCGCCCAACCTCATGAAACTCCGCGGCGGTCTCGAACCCACGTACTCCCTGCTAGTAGGATGAACACAACCGTTTGGCCGTGAGCGGTGGGTCAGCAGAATGAATCACTCTCACTAAGACAGGGCACAGCGCCACTCATTCTTTAGTCACGAAAAACACATCACGTGTTCACACGTGTCGATTGGCTCCTCTCAAATACAACTATCGTTTATTTTGTGAAATTATTCCTCCTCTGAGCTTCTTATAGACTGTTGATGGTGTTAGAAGATTTGGGAATTTTTTAATTCTCAATCAAGTGGATCCATTCGCCACTGGACTGTAGGAATAAATGCCTGCCGAAAATATCACATAATTTTTATCACGTCATCTTTACTGATGCGACCTGAAAGATCTGTCTGGGGTTAGATAGGAATAAGAATGAGATGGGAAATGTTTGCAAAGTAAATCTTCGGTGTCATTGTTTGCCAACATGGTACAGTGTGTTTAAAGTTGGTTTACCTACTTGCATGAAACTTATCGCCTAAAATTCTACATAAGAATGTCCAAAATAAAAATGACAACTTTCAAGTGAGTTGTGATCATCAAACGGCACAACCTTTAAGTTACGGAACTGTCAGAAACTTCAAAATGCATTCTGCTTACCCCTCGCGTAACAGTACTACAATACTACTATCTATTTTCGCAAAAAACACCTGCATCCTATTAGCTCAACTATGGTTCACTGCAGGACGGTTGGGCAATACCTTAAAAACATGGTTGAAGGGAAGACTTGCACTTTCTACGCGATCGTTCTTCTGAATTTTCGTAAACAAGTGGGATTCGATCCAAATGTAATTTTCTGACGTCAACAGATTTCCTTTTTCGGTGTGGGTGGACCCCGCCGTCTAGCTTAAAAGTGTCCATCTGTGAGGGGTCGATTGACTCACTTTGTGCTCCTCCAGAATGTCAGATGAACCAGCCTCATCCCGAAAGCTCAACACACGAAGAATTCCTAGATAACCCTCCCAAACAAGCTTCGAAGTGAAATTTGGTCCCCTGTTGATAACACGAGACGGGTAGAATTGATGGACGCCATCACCAACGTACATAGCCGAGACATCTCGGAAGGACTGATCTGACAGACCCTACGAGCAACTGATAATGTGTAAATCTCAGAAAAATGATTTCGTGGACCAGCCAATGTGAAAATATTTGTGCGCTGGGTTAAAGATGTTAGTTATTAGGGCAGGATGAGTTCGATGTTGAAAAACAAACCATTTCGCTGTTCATCTTGATTCTTGCTTTTGGGGTCGATGCAGCGAGATTAGTCACATGCTCTTTTGAATGAGCTTCGTTTAAACCAGAACTTGGTTTCCGAGATCAAAGTTCTCTAAATCTTAGTCTCACAAGCTTGGTGATTATCGGTTCCTCCAAGAGAATCGTGAAAAGCTTGGGTTAATTAACACTAATAATAACAGCCGTCCAACTGTAAAAATCCTTCGGTGCATAGCTTCCGTGCAACTCGGATGAGACACATGGTTCCATGTGTTTCCAGATTACCCGAGCCTAAACAAAAGAAATCTGAATGACGTGATTGGAGTCCAACCACAGCCTTCCGGTCATTGGCACCGCACCTTTTTCCCCGAGCCATCTTGAACCAAGACAGCATTTGAAGTCCATAAATTAATCACGTTTCTCGAAAAAAATTCCGCCGTAATGGCTGTGTTATGAAGTTGCCGTAGTTCCTCTTTATCATGTGCTCAAGTGAGTTTTACGAATTCGTGGCGCCGCGGTGAACAAAGGGGATAAAGAGCGGAGGCTGCTAAAACACTTGATAATACCTAGTTACGACACAAGGCATACTGAATTGGTGTTCAAAATCTTGCTTCATAATTGACATTCTTCCTAACTTCCGGCGAACATTCATTAAGCAGATACATTAATGATATTTCCCTCGAGGAACACTACTCATTAGGACGCTGAAAGCCTCCGACAACCTGCGAGCGGTTTCGCTCTATTTTTGACTGATCAGGTGAGTGTAGTCACCAGGTTTCTGTCAAATTTTGCGAAATACAGTCATTTGCACGCTTTTTTGGTTTTAATAGGAGACGCAACTGAATCCCACCCGAGTCACTCGTTTGCGTTATTCTTCAAATGAATGTACTGAGCAAAGGCTGCTTCACATTTCAGCTTGTACGATATGCAAGATATCGCAGTATATTTTCTTGGATAAAAATACTAACAACTTTTCGACGGCGCATGACCAGTTTTTTTCAAGGCTCATCAGGTAGACTCAGTCCTGAGTTTTCGTTACCTTTATGTTCTATTTAAACCAAGCTGCTTACATGAGAGTGGTTGGTTCACAGGGAATCACGACTATACTAACTGTGTCCTGTGATAACTTCTAACGCCAGAAGAACTCATCTTAACCGAGCGTCGTTGGATCCAAATTCATTTTCTTGCTATGATAAGTCTTATTACACAGCGCAAGGAGGACTTAAATCTGACGGCAAAGTGGACTGCACCGTTCGATGTAGGACTTCCCAAAGTGAGAACTCCATCCAAAATGGTGTAAAATCGTAGAATCGGACAAATTGGGAAGCGAAATGTATCGGACAAGTGTTACATATATGACGACGAATCAAGCGTCATTGAAACCTTAAAATTTCACTATCCACACTACGTTTTGCAACATCTGCTTTAAGAAACTTCAGCAAGTGTATTTATACGGAGGAAGGTATCCATGGAAGAAGTCATCCTTTGGAAGTGCCAGCCATGTTTGATCTTTTAAAGTTTTGTTTTACCTGTGAGTCTTTGACAAATGAAGCTACATCTCAGAAGGGACCAATTTTTTCAACGTTTTAGGCTCACCACTCTAGAGGTTACCGTGAAAGCAAAGTCTCCTTTCATTCAGAGTGCATTACCGAAAGCAGTAAAGTGTCATATCTTCATTTATCAGCTATCAGGGACATTTAAAACAGTAAAACAACTCGGATGCGAGAGGTATATTACTTTTTCTTTCTCTGTTAATCTGAGGGGCTGATTTACCCACGTAAGCAGTGGCTACAGTTGTGGCCGAGGCGCTTAGCTTACAAACGCGGTACCTATTTCCGGTCTGCTCTAATATACACCAAAAAGTTCTCCCGCTCGGTTAAAAAATCATGCAGACACGAGGACACTGCAAACAATTTCTGTGACGGAATCCTTACCCTCAGGCAGTTGATTTTTTCAGTAAATTTCTAGGGTGCGTGGTCCTAAACAAAAGCCAACGACGGAGGTATATTGCGGTGAAAATTACCATATACCCCCCTTGAAGGACGGTACCATTGTTTCCCTAGCCGTATGTGCAACCCAACGCACAAGTAGTGACGAGAGAGTTTTTGTACACGATTTGATGGATAACAATCTGTTAAAAAGATGACCGCAACCCGTTTAAACGGAGTCATGGAAACAATTATATTTCTATCAGTTGGTTGCTGTGGGTTCCACCTAAGCAGGTTTGGGAAGAGGTGGCCTGATGCAAACTTCTGACGCTTAATTCGTCTTATGGATGGTCCTCAGTCCTGTTAGGAAGCATACATGTGTCGACTGTCATCAAGATTTTGGTACCGCTTGTCTATGGTAGTGAGCAGAGATGAATTCGAAACAATAGCCTATCAATCAGCCTTTAGTGGGAACAAAAAGTGAGTCCAGTATTTCCCCCCTTTGGTATGGTCTCATCAGAATAATCGCGCCAGAACAGGAAGAGGACTGTTCAAACCAGGGCGATTTGGATATGAACTGACCTCTCAATCTTGCAGGTAAATTGTTACGTATTCTCCTTAGCATCACAGTAAAATATGTAGAATGGAACTGGGTGTGGGAATATTGTTTCCAAATGAACAATACTGCTTGCTACATAACATGTGTTGAGTTGTTGGCATTGTACACGTGCACAAAAAACTGTAAATGGACAAGTGAAGAACAAATGGGCACTGTTTATGGACAAGCAATGTGTCGAAACGTTGGTTGCTAAGGGGATTAGTTGACTGTTGACCAGACAACCATTGACCTGCAAGTAAATTGTCAGGCCGGGTGGACAGGCTAATAGCCACCTAATCAACGACCAAGGTTTTTTGGACCAGAGTGAGACATCGACTGATAGCGTACTTTTACGAGATGCTGATGGAAAATACGCCTCAAAAGGCTCTCCATGGGATCACAATTCCTGGAAACCGTCATAGTTGTTAATAGGCAGCTTCTATTTGGTTTTACAATGTGCCATTTATTCATTCTGGTAATGAAGATAAAGCCCTCCGACTGTAAGGTTCAAATAGAGGGACTGAGCAGAAGTTTCCTCTTCCAACAGATGATCTCTCTGGAGCAGGAAAGCGTAAAAATTGAGAGCGCTTTTTAGGAGCACATTTTTCTTTTGCCCATTGTGCGCAACCAGCTTTCGGTATTTACAGCATAGTACCTGGATGGCGGGCAGGTTTTAGGCGGCGCATCCGCCCAAATTGCAGCTGTTTTTTCTCACTTTAAGAAGGTTTTGTCAGTATAATTACAAAAGTCGTCCTTTTATCGGCTTTGATTTTCCTTTGGGAAGTCTTTGAACTATAAGTAGTTTAAAGGAAAAGCATCTTTTACTGTTCCTAGTAGTCGTTAAAGAAATGATAAGGCTCCATACCTTCGAAGTGAGGACTTGATAACAACCCGCAGGGCACATTATCTTTGATATTTTTAGTTTACAGTTACGAAACTATCAGTTTATCCATTAATACTGGGTGGCAGAATCACTATTCATTTTGGATGATTTTATTGAGATATGCGCTTTGTCAAGTATCATTGCATTAGTCCAGGTTTTTAAGTATCTAAACAAAGAGATCTTAGGAACAGGTAAAAGTCATCAAATAGAATACTCCCTCTTACTCGAGCGTATTTGTAATCTGGCCGCATGAGAGCTTAAAATACATCTGAATGGCTTCTTTGAGTAAGATGATGGAGAATAATCGATAACGGAATGAGCTTCACACAACTTTGGTTGTTTCCATCAGCACATTAGGTCGTAAGCCGGGTTTTGGATAGAGCGTAGATTTCACCATGCATTTGAGAAGAGACCAGAATTGACCGGAGTGACTGATGATCTGCTGCCAACTTTGGTACTCTGAAGAGTAAAACGCAACCGAAAATTCATAACAATCGCCATTTCGTGGTTTAACTGTAGAGGCTGCATCAATTTTGCTCAACAGAACACCAGACAGAACAAAGTTTTTCCTGGTGTGAAAGGAATGATTGATCGATGTAGTTTAAGGGTGCCTGATGAAACGCTGTGCCAATCAACAGGAGAGTTGTTTAGACGGCCAGTGGTCGGTCGTCATATGTCGTCAACTTAGAATGAGACGAATCAACCCTTATTTTTTACTTTTGAGAATAATTGGCATTGCAGTGAAGTATCTTTAAACTTTTATTGAATGCTGCAGTCTTGGTCACAGGTTATAGTCTAGTTAACTTTTAGAGTTGAGGTCAAATCCTCCTGTGCGATGCAATGCTACTAATGGCTAAAGTGAAATTAGTGAAGAACTTAACTAAAGTTCTACCCTAATCGCTAAATAATAGTGACCAGCTTAGAAAGGAATAAAGATTTCAGTCCGTTCCCGTCAGTATTTCCAATACATCCTTTAGCACAGGACACAAGAACACTTTCCTCCCCCATCTGAGTGTGGAAATACTACTGACCCTATCGAACTTTTGCAAATTTTTACTTTGCAGTGGACGTTTTCAAAAGTTTACTAAAAAGCTTGTTTGACTGCATCCTGATTTTGCGCGAAACTCCTAATGAAGTTCAGTCCATTTTAAAAAGTCGGAGGGTTATCCTTTTGTGGAGTGCTGCTGGAACACAGAAGCAAAAAGCAAGGTGTGTGATTTCAATAAACGGGGTTGAATGAATGCCAAGTGTTTCTAACAACTGACGACCAGCGTTGCAGAAACCCTGACCGGATAACCAGCATCATCCGGTTCCCCAGTGTAACTTCGAATTTCCTCCGAAGTGATAAGTTTTCAGCCTTGTTTTCCTTCACTCAGCCTGCGTCAGAAACTGGCCAATCAAAATACAAAAAACAGTAGTAACGCAATATCGAAGGCAATACACTTGCAATATTGTGCATTGTATATCATCATAATATATAACAATGCAATAATAGCACAGTATTGTATGTTGTAATACAAATTCGACATAATGACGGTGATAAATAATATATGATATATAATAAAAGTAATAACACAATGAATAACGCAAAAAATGAATGTCCGCCTAGTTTGTTTGAACCCTTAAAACTAAATCCAGTCCGTATCGCAGATAGTACATTTGATAACGACCACTGCTTAGTCAGATATTTTAGCGTTTATTTAATAATTCCACGACGGTTTGAATTTCAAGTTTTTCAAATTTTTACTTCTTCAGGGACGAAATAAATGACCAATAATTTCTATCCCATAAAGTAGCCTGAATATAATGTATCCCAGCAGCCTCTACAAATAGGTACTCAGCCTATGGTTCAACAATTGAGTCCTTTCAAGTGCGGGATTGTATGTTTGTCCAACCTTGTTGACACTGCCGGTTTATTTCGCGTCTGACTAACTGCACAATGTTTTTCCACAGTATCGCCACAACAGCCTTATAAAATAACTCTGGGATTGCAGTACCAGTCGCCATAACAACGACCGCAAAGTTTTCCACAAATAAAACAAATTAAGGGGCTTGTTCACCATAGAGATACAGATTTGTTGTTGACCGAAAACAAATAAATTCGTCTGATTGCGAGTCAGGATTTCTGAGGATGATTTGCCATTATGTAGTGCTCCTATATTCAGGTGGGTGTGGTAGTCGGTGATGATCTATTGAGAACAGGAGTCCTTTCATTTGATTCTAGATATTAGGTGTATACCTTTCGTAGACCTCATCAGATTGGTACACATTTGTTGTTAGTGGGATATTGCAGATTAATTCCATGAAGTCCACTGGATCTCCTAACTAGCAGTCTTTGCTCGGCTACCAAGGAATGTTACCTTTGAACTCTTTTATTATGAAGAAATGTTTACAGAACTGCTATGTTTTAGGAGAAAACGATAGTAGACAGTTCGCATAATCAAACAGGAAATTGCGTTTGTGAAGGTAAACACACGTCTGCAGACTTAGTTGGGTTGGTTATTTTGATTTTGCGTTCACAATATTCTTCAGCTTATTCTTACATCAAAGCTGGAAGGACTTTTAGATGACAAGGAATTAACCCTGTGCGTATTTTCAAAGTTTTAAAAACACTTTGATATCTTGATTATCATTTATGCTGATACAGGATGTGGCTATTTAGAAACACCCTCAAGGGAAGGGAATTGTGGCTAAAGGATGACTTTGAGACCTGTTTTAAAAATGACTGTTTATTTGTATATAAATCCAGTTTGATGTTCACGTACAAAGAAGTGTGAGAGAATTTGGAATACTACTCTTAACTAATGAGCTTTAGAAACAAGAAACTTTATAACTAGTATCGTACCAAGAAGCAAGCTCATATGGTTTGATCTTGTTTGCTCCTCAGATTATGTTCTTGCTTATGGTGTGACAAGAAGAACGAATTCCTGAACGAAGGAACACATAGAAAGCATATCTATTGTTTTCTGCGTCAAAGGATATTCTCACTTTCCTAGGGTGCAAAAACTGGCTAATTGTCATGCTTCAAGCTAGAAAACATCATAAACTGGAGATGCCGCAGTGGTTCGGTTGGGTAGTCTGTCAACCACAATGTACTGTTTAAATTAATGCATTTCCCAAATTGTGCTCGTTTTTTCACTGCCATCAGGATGCTCTTCTTGAGCGTACAGCGCTTGTCAGTTGCACACGCTACTTGAAATAATTAAGTGGCCGAAATACTAGTAAGAAGTTTCCACACTTCCTGGGTGGTTGGAATCCTCTGGACTCCAAAGAAACAAGTTCGAAACCAAACGAAATTTTTCCACCTTAATAGCAGTCTAATCCGAGGGACACAGGGTTTAAACCTTACAAGCACGAAATTAGCGAAATACACTCATTTGCAAACAAATTTGGTTTTGCGGGAGACTCACCTGGAACCTAGCTGAAGAAGAATTTTCAGTAACCTTATGAGTAGTGCATTACGTATATTACAAGCACGATATTATCCAAAGCAGGAATTAAATGAGCCCTATAAAAGTGGATTAATCAGGAATTTGGTGCGATCAGTTTCGTTGTGGGCGATCAGCGATGAGTGCTGTTTCAAGTGATGTACATCTGAAAGTGAAAATTCTTCAGAGTTCGTCAATCACAAACACTTTGTCGCGTACCGTTTTTTGCAGGAACGTCTTATGTCCGTCCAGCAATAACGACTTTATTAGTCGAGGGAATTTTGGAAATCCGAGGTTGAATAGCTGGGATGTCTTGAAATGATATACTTCGTTACGTAACAGTATTGTATCAATGCGTGCGTTTTCCTTGCACGATGAAGTTCGTGCAAGTTCACGATGAAGTTCAGCCCAGCTATGAGGGGCACTTGAACTGAGGTTTGCTTTGGTGTAAATGTGGGAACATTAAAACCCAAAAGTACCAGTTTTGGGCTTCCGAATAATTTCATCTGAACTTATGACTATTATTGAGAAACAAATTTTGAGGAGCGAAGTCGCAGAAATTTCAATCACATAACTAAATGATTGTGGATTCTTTTTGCCTTGACTGGCACTACCAACCTCATTTCGTTACCTACACTAAAACGGTTCTCATTAGTAGAACCGCGACACACATAGCTTGGTCTGGTGAGCCACATGACATGGCATTCATATTGCAAAATGCTGAAACAAATACACTCCGGAAAGACTTGCGGAAGTACACAAGGCAGTTAGTCCAACAAATCTCTTGTTTTTTTTAGTTTTAGTGTGTGAATTTTATAAGAAGAAGCCTTACTTGTAATCCTTACTACATTTTTACTGTCATTACTCGTGTAGACAACAAGGAAAAGGCAAAGAAGAAGAGTAAAAAGAAGTCTCAGAAAGAACCGGAAAATGCTAATTTGGAGCAGCAGCCACAAGCAGAAGGGGAGCAACCGGACCAAGACAAGACATCAGGAGCTTCGAAAAAAAGGAGCAAAAGGTCACACAAAGAAAATCATGGCGAGGCTGTGGGAGAACAACCGGGATTGAAGGCACAACAATCTACTTCTGAGGCTGCGGAGGCGAAGCCAGAAAAACCTGTGGCACCCACAACACAAACATCTAGGACGACCACTGAAACAACCCCGGGAAGCACAGGGCCTTCCGGGAGTGAGATTTTATTCGTCGATCCTCTGGATGAGGTTCATAAGTGCATCAGTTGTGGGAACGCACTACGAGTTCCGATTTTGTTTGAAGACTGTGGACATCGATGCTGTTCAAGCTGCTTGCCAAACGTGCTAAGGTATTTTACTGTACTTATCTTTGCTTTTCGCTATCACTTCCCGGCTAGCCAATATTCGTTCTATGGTTGCGGTTTCATTTAGAGTAGGGAGGATTATACTCAATCAAATCTCATAGCCATCAATACTATGTGGCCTATTCGAACAGAAACGTTAAAATTACGGAGGCGAAACAGTCCCCCATCCAGGGAGTTTAGAAATTAATGTTGTCTGTAGAATGAATCAGATGTGTACAAACCATAAGCCTCCCACTTTTCCACTTGCCATCAACGGTACAATTTACGAAATATTGGAGAGATGTGAATTTTGGCATTTCCTATAAATGTGTGCCATGAAATATGGAGTTAGCGAGGTTTCACGCCCTATGACGTACGGTGTAAGCCCTTAGCCAATGTTGACCCACTTTGCTTTTCGTCACATGAGTGTGACTCATCATTCACCGATGCCGTTCAACAATGGTAAATAATCAGTTTCTTTGAATCCCACGTTAACATCTCAGTAGTTTACATATGAATGTTTATCTCCACCTATGTTTAGTTTGACGTTCAAGGACTGATGGAAATTTGACGACGGTTTGGAAGATCAAAACCAGTGATGGGCGGTCGAAGGGTTTTCGCCAAGCTTGTATACATCATGCTGTCAAGGTCATCAAAATTGTTGAGTTTTGAAACGTATCAATTGTAGATTCTTAATGTACTACTCATAAGGTTGCTGAAAACTCTTCGACAGCCCACGATCGGTTTCGCCCTTCTTGGGGCTCATCAGGTAGGCGCAGTCCCCAAGTTTCCATCTACCTTATGTTCTACTTGAAACCAAATTGCACAGAATTAGCGAAATACGCTCATTTGCAAACAAACTTGGTTTTTCGAGAGACTCACCTGGAACCCAGCTGATGTTTCAATTGTAGCTTTTTTGGCTGTGGCCGTAAGACAATCGCCTAAGAAAGCGATTCGAATAACATTGCTTCGAACTGCAACCCATCTTTAAAAGAACACAAAACAAAATGAAATCATCGTGTTTTGCTAGTAAACTAGTATAAGTGAATGAATGAAACTGGCATTGTGGATGAAAAGCCCCTTCTGTCTTCACAAGTCTTCCAAACTCTGTTCCCTTCCGGGCAAATAAAATGTGACTCACTCACTTTTTCGCCCACAACAGCGATCCCCCGTCTAAACTGGTGGATTTATACTGATACACTGACCATTTGGAATGGCAGAAATGGAGGTATTCTGACACTTTTTCAAAAATAACTCCTCAAACCGTTGTAGGTGCACTTATGATCCTGGGCTTCTCAAACTCCACGATTTACCTAGGAGTGAGCACTTTCTTGAACATGGATTGAACATCATAGGCTGAAGGTTTTATTCTGTTTTTGGTATAGAGTTCTGACGGAGCCAACTATCGACTAAACCCATTTGCACACAAGTTTGGTTTCAACGAGAGACTCAACTGAATGCCAACTGAATCTTTCAGTTGAGCCTTCCGTTAAAACCAAACGCGTACGCAGAGGAGTGTATTTGGCGAATTTAATACTTTTTGCCTTCATGCAGCACATGAGGTCAGCCAATACTCGAAGACTGCGTCTATCTGTTTAGGCTAAAGAAGGGCGGAATCGGTCGTAGACTGTCAAAGAAAATTAAGCAACCTCGTGAGTCATTTCCTCCAAGAATCTATCGCGCAGCCAGTGACGCTGGTGCATCAAAGCCTTCAATGCGTAGCTACCCAATTTCCGGACCAACTGAACATGCCCTTGCCTCCAAGTCTTGGTTGTACGTCCCCCATTCCCGTTTTCCGGTTATCGAAACTGTAGCAGCTGGAACCAATGTGCCTATGGAACACGGTTTATAGCTGATAAATTGAATGAAGTTGATTGAATCGATCCCTTCCTATGCACACCTGCCAGCCAATATACATGTAGTTGCATGTACATATATATGACTTTATTAGCAGGAATACATTTGTTGCACTAATGACCTAACTTTTTTGACAGACACATCGTTTTGTGCGACGTGAGAGCCCCAAACCACTGTAAACCTGAGAGAATCAAGTCGGTGGGCTGAAATGCAGAGGGATGCTGCAAGCTATCAGTTGGTCTAAACTGGCCGTAGAACACGACCATCGTCACCACTTACTTGATTACAATTGAGACACCGGTATCAGCCATCAGTTCTTTCAACCAGGCTGTTGTCCTACTAGAGAAGTCAGTCTGCGGTGAAAAGCCAAATATCACAGCATAAGTGTTCCATCCTTGTTAGGAAGCATCAACAGCAAAGCATCAACCTCACAAAGTTCCAAGTGGACCAGAACGCCCCCCCCCCCGACAAGTTTTTTTGATTTGATCGGCGACGAGACACTGATTGGTTGTCTTGTTAGCTCGTAGTTAGACAGGATATGGCGCCACTCCTCCATCAGTTACGGAATCCACTTTACTTGGTCACGTGCTGACTGGTTTAGTTCATTCTGGTATCATCGTACTGCTGCACGCCAACTTTCATTACATTACTTGTTATAAAAACCATTCTGGGGTTACATACGTTCATCCAGAAACATTCGCTCGTAACAGTCAGACACTGACAGGATGCTATGAGAAATTTTAACCAACACCCATCACTGATTTCGATTGCCAGTTGTAGGAGATCTTCCTGAATATTTGTTTGTCCGTTTTAGGACTAGGCTAACCTGATAACTTATGTAATTGTTCTGGGAATCCTTCGTGTCAAGAAAGGTGCGTTGCACAGCAATAATAAATCAACCGATTGCTTGAAAAAGTTTTTAAAATACAAGATTATTTTTATTAGCTGAAGAACGCATTCTCGTTTTCGATGACAAAATAAAAGCTTTTTTTCTCGCATGACATCGAGTTTGATGGATGCTCAACGAATTCGACAACCTTCACTCAACCCCACTCAGTCTGTTTGGTAAAATTGAAACAGTACTGAAACCCAATGGATAGTAGGAAAGTTCATCTCCTCACTCAATATGTGCCACTCACAGAGGGACAGCGTCGCTCGTCTCTTATTGAAATCCATGTTGAATTGGATCGGACTGGCCGATGCATTTGGGACACTGGTTTGTAACATGTGGTATTCCATTTCGTATGAAATCTGAATCGGTAGAACAAGATGGGCGAAAGCGATGTAAGGCACGTCAAAAACAAATGTCAGCGAAAACTTTATGGTCTGTCTTCTCGGATAATACTTCCGCTAAGGAAGCTGGACGACACTAAATTCCTGTTAGTTTTTATACCACATTATTCAAAAAATACTACTGACAAAACGATACTTTTGTTTTCTGATTTGAGACGATCTATGCGTACCACTGTTCTCGTAGATTTATTCTTGTCACCACTTAAACTGGGATCTTCCAGTCATGTTACATTCGTGTTTGAAGCGGATGAATTATACTAAGAATCGTTTGTAGATTAGGTGTATTTTGATCTGTTCGCCGA
Source organism: Opisthorchis felineus (assembly GCA_004794785.1). Classification (NCBI taxonomy): domain Eukaryota; kingdom Metazoa; phylum Platyhelminthes; class Trematoda; order Opisthorchiida; family Opisthorchiidae; genus Opisthorchis; species Opisthorchis felineus. Next base: position 386,175 of record SJOL01008319.1, on the reverse strand, counting down.
GCTTGGCAACCTGCATACGAACGTTTCTTCACCATTTGTGGGAATGTCATCACCGTGCGGTTAGCTTAATTCCCATGCGAAAATGATTCAGAATCCTGGCGCTGACCACAGGCTAACTAAGGTGCTCGGCCAAGTCCTTATAATGAATTGGACTTCCGGCGCAACTGCAAATTGAAAGCAATTTTGCTGCTCGTTGGTATTTACTTATTAGTATCATTAATATCCACTCATTAGTAGTCCGAACGTGTGCAAATTTTACAATTCAAATGAAATCTCTGTCATATCGATTCAGATAGGAAGTACTTAAAGTTAGGCCAGATAAGCTTTCATTGAAGTAGAGCAAATTGGTTATAATTGCTATCTGCTTCTCAGAGGTTCCTCCAAATGTCCAGCGGACAATACACATTTGAAGCAGGACCACATAAAACTGGACAAAGATTTCCAACTGCAAATGGATGAGTTGGCCGTGCGGTGTACTTTTGAAGCGGGTGGTTGTTCATGGACTGGGAAACTGGCGCAACTGGGTGGACATTTATCACAATGTGGCTATCGTGTCATCACGTGCCCAAACGACTGTGGTGTGGAGTTTGAAGTAAGTGGAATTTGTGTTTTCTGCTGTTGGTTTACTGGTGTCATGAGCTTTTTTCTGTTAACCCAGTGTTTTGTGGCTGTTCACGCACACCTCGTCTGTGCACGCAGTACAGCAAACATACACGCGTACGCATGCATGCGCCAGCACGTTCAGCCTGCGAGTATGTTTTGTGTGATTACCGCTCAGTTTTGAGCCCCCTGTTTAGATGAGTTGATCGATTGTGGCCTATTTTTTCAAACGTTTGACCGCGTGCAACGAACTGGTGTTTATTGGAAGTCCAGTCGTGCGGCTCGGCTCAAATGAACCGGATTCGCAATATTATACGGTTTTATTAACTGTACAGGGACTCAGATCACGTGTTACCACATTGTGACTATTTTCTGTCATGATTTGTAATCTCAGTAACGTAGAGCTCAGGACTGGTACACTGATCTCAAGCCTTTTACAAATTCCCAATATCAACTTCCTACTTGTCCATTCACATCCGAATTGTGGTCTCGGTTTCAGTTTTTGTGCTTCATCATGTGTCCTTTCAGAGTTTCACATCGCCGTTTTAATCGCTTGCCAGCGATTAAAACAATGGTCAAAATTTTAAAAGCTGAGAAACCCAAAACGTAAGAAGTATCCGGCAATTTTCCTGAAGAAAAAAGCACGACAATTTGGTTTCGCTTTTGTTTCAGTTTGGACGTAAATGACAAAAACCCCTTAAAATGTTGTGAGCATGTGTCGGCCACTGCTTGCATGGGATAATGTGCCGCTTTGGTGTTTTTACAGTAAGCGACGGCACGTTCTTTTTTCGGATTACGCTTCTGCTGGTGGAAAAGCGCTTGGCAAGTAATGTTTGAGTATTTTGAAGTGTTCTAACTAGTCCATTCACCAGGTCTATCAGAAATATGCGAAGAAAATTGCGTTTTTAAAACATCGTCCCAAATGAATGTGTAACGTGAATCGTTTTCCTGGGACTTCAGGAAAACTGGTAATTAGGGTTTCTGTTGCATTGACGCCGGTGAGTGTTTGATGCAGACTGAATCGTTCAGTTCCGACTGAGTAATGCGGTGATTGAATAGCCTAAAAATATTGACATGTTCACCGTTAAAATGGCCACATAATGTGCTAATACCATCCACAGTTGCTGGTTTATCGATCTAGGGGATGTCTTTTGCTGGTTACGCTACTTACAAGCATGTCGTGTCTAATTAGCCGCAAATCTTACACTGGTAGCTGATATAACGTGTAGGGTAACCGTCAGAAAATATGATTTGCAATGTTGAACACACGGTCCAAGGGCATGAACATCCAAGCTAATCCGTTGGCAAAAGGCACAGCACACCACCTACTGAAAATGGCGCAGTGAAGGTTGCTTAGAGGCTTTGGAACTAGGTAGCAGAAGCCAGCTAGTCCAGTCCAGATTAAGCGGGAAAGGGTTTACCCTGTTGTGTTTAGTTTGCCAAGAGTTCAAATATCTGGTTCAATTTGTAACCTGAAAAAGGATTCTGGCGTGCATAGCTGAACGAAACGGTGACGTTTACGGCACATTAATTTTACTACTCAGCCGTTGCACAAAATTTCGCTGGATTTTTGTTTCACGTCAAGCACTGCTGCTACAGCCTACAGCTGCCCGGTGTTTGGAAAACGCTTGCGAACTTGGGATGGCTAGCCATCGCATTCCAAAAGTTTTTGAGTGACCTTTTGACTGGCTTCCTCGTAAGTTCGACTACTAAAAGACAGCCAAGTTTCGGTGTGACTAAGAGACCATGCATAGTTTCGAAAAAGGAAGTCTTCAAAGTCTGTTTTCAGCTTTATTTTTGAGCTTATTGCTAAGCACAATTGTACTGGAAGAATGGATAACCTTAGAGAGTGGTACGTTGAAAAACTCAAACAAGATTTTACAGTCTACAATCTTATCTGCTAGGAGAGGGGACACCTGTCAAGTACGCAGATACAAACAGTTTTAGAATTCATAGCTTGTGAAAGTTTTGCAAACCAATAACCTGTTGGTACAAAAGGCGATGACCTTAACGGGCATTCCGTACCACAAAAAGCGAGGGCCTTATGCTTTCTGTAGTTTTATAAAACCAGAAAAGGGTAGTCCATTTGGGAGGCAGTAAATTAATTCAGAATGGTGCGGAACAGCCCTTTGGAATCAATAACTGAACCTAAAAATACCAACCAAAACTAGCGTTTGAGTTCACTTTCATGAACAGTCATATTTTATGCCCATTAGTGGGATTACTGCTGTTTGAGCAGGGCTGGATCTAGAATTTATACATAATCTGCCGAAGGATTCTTACAATTCGTTTCCGGAACGCCTTTTCCAATGTAACAATCATTCGGTGCAGGTGACATCGAATTACACACCTGGTGTTAGATTTTCCTGTAGAAATCCCTCCAAGTTTGAAAGTCAGTATCAATAAGATTACCAAATATCACCATACCACCCTCAGTCGGTAATTAGCCAAGAAGAAGAACAATTTCACGAGATGAGTGAGACTGCTATATGAGAAGTCACACGAGGAGTTCATCAATATGTGACCAGGTGATGTTTTTCCGTTATTGAAGGATGAGTAGCGTTATATCTTGTCTAACTGAGAGCTAACCACACTGCTGATGAGCCGTTCGTTGCCAAACGTCTAAGTGCTCAAACAGTGGTCAGAAGGTGGCGGATTTGAAACTTTCTGCGTTTAGTGAGATGCGCACTCATAATGAATCCAAAGGAGGATGAAACAGCTGTAAAGTGCCTCTGGACTTTACAGTATAGATTGGCTTCCCTCACAGGAAGAAATCTCTGTTAGCCATAATAAGCTAAATACCAGAAAAGCGCGGTCGAAAAAATAGTCGACAAAACCTCTTGATAAACCTCGTCTGGTGATGCTATTCTCGCAAAAAAATTGACCAAGCTCATCAAAAGTGCCAGATGCCGTTTCTGGAGCATATGGATCAACTATCAAACTTGATTACCATGGGAAGGGTTCTTTTCAAATGCGGGCCAACAACAGGCTTCCAACTAGGTATCTATTCGTCAGCAGGTGCGTCAGCAATTTTGGGCAATCAGTGTGAAGGTAAAAACATTCACACATGGTTACCTACTCCCTTTTCATCGATTCGGCATAGAACTAAGCCTGATGTTGCAATATTTTTCCGTTTTCTAGCAACGTTATGTTGAAACTCACGTGAGCAATGATTGTCCAAAACGTTCAAAGAAGTGCAAATTCTGTGATGCGTCACTAATTGCTGCGAACGAGTTAAAACACATTGGAGTGTGTCCTCGTTTTCCTGTGACATGTCCGAACGACTGTAAGAAAAGGGAGATTCCACGTTGTCAACTAGCCGAACATTTGGCGACCGAGTGCTCAAAGCAAGATCTTCCCTGTCCGTTCGAGCCGCACGGATGTGACTTTCTTGGACGTAAGAAGAAGACAGAAGCCCATCTGACCGAATGCCACATTGATCATTTGAATATGGTTAACTCGTCAATGCAGCAGATGACATTGCTGCTTGAAGCGCAGGTGAGACAGATTATGATTTCTCGACGAATTTGCTTTTTGTTCGAACTGCTCATCAGAAGAACCGCACAGGGAGTGTTGATTTCCAACCTTGGGTACCGACTTCTTCAGAAAACAACTAAAGCATGACACTCAGATTCGTTGGGCAACAATAACTCAAACATTCTGGTTGTTAACATGTCGATTTCGGCAGTTATCGGATGGTAGTGGAATACATAATTTGGCGGTTTTGGGGTACCGTCTCCCGTTATGGTTCGGTAAGACGTTTGTCCCTAAACGGTTCTCCTGGGAGACGGAATCAAGCCTGCTTCCTGTTAACAGATGTTTGGTGTTCAATTTTTAGTGGATGTATGGATAAACGACAGACTGTGCATAGGCCCTGGATATGGGTTGAGCTCAGAAACAGCTCAGGAAATCAGTTCTCTTAGTTTATTTCGCTTGGCAGAAATGTACAAAACGTAAGTCACTGGATACGCACTAAGTGTGTGAGTAGATGAGGCGTTGTTAGACGCCAGCTATTTTCAGTCGATTGCCGAATGTGGTACTTCCGACTACTGTTCATTTGTTGGACAGCATATAAGAACGGGAGGTGAGGTTGTAGGTTGTTTGTTGGCAAGGCTAAGTAACTGATCTCATTAACAGGATTGTTTACTTACGAGTAAAACAAAGACCGCTACCTTTAAAGCGGGCCTTCATCCCTCCTAGTGGACAGACATAGCTTCAGGAAGTTCACATATTAGGTCTTTGACAATTCCCTTGTAGACCAACGAGCGTGTAAATCGCTCCTTGAGGGTTGTTGTTTCATTCAAAAATAGGAACCAAGTCTGAGTTTTATTTTCGTGAGTTAAGTTGGCAATCACGATTGACCTTGTTTCCCGAGAAAAAGTTCCTTCTCTGTCTACTGATATTTTAGGATATCCAGTTGAAACTGTTCAATGGGATGCCATGTCCTACGTAGCTCACAAAACCCGAGCTGTTCAACCAATGATCCAAAATATGCCAAATGAAACGTATAAGCACGGGTAATGAGGATTCGGCTTGCAACGGCCTTTCTTTAGTTTGTGGCGCATGATCCATACAACCACAGTGAAATGTGTCTCCTAAGTGTCGGTGAAGAAGGTTTGCCGAAGAATTTAAACCTCTGTGGAGATGATACATTTGGGCTAGGAAAAAGTTTGCCTCCGTAATCTCACTAGGCAGTCAGTACCATAGTTGGTTAATTTATAACAGGTTTGGGACGAGATTGATGTTCTGCGATATGGGAAAAATCACCGGCCATACTCTTGGACAAGTTTGCTACTGGGCGTCTGCTGGCGGCTCTACCCTTGTGAAACAACGATGAATGATGGACAAACAGTTCCTGACCACCAAGCCTCGTTTTGTAGTATCGCTCCTTTGGCTTAAAGGCACACGCTATATGGCGTTACACTTGACTCTGAAATCCACAGACTCCCGGCAATATAGGGCACTTATCCAATTCAAAATTTTATCACAAATTTGTAATACGAAAAACTCCTGGGATACGCCACCACTTTACAAAAACTATCTGAAGAGACATGTACTATCAGCCCTGAGGTCTAAGATGATCCACATTCAGATAGCAATTGCTTCCAGTATCATCTTTGTCATTGGTGGAAGTTCGTCAGACATTCATATTTTTGCTTGTACTACTAAAAGTCTTCGCCTTTTTGGAGCACCACGAATGCGACTTTGAGCTTAGACAGCTTGAATTAAACAACCTCGGTACTTGCACGCGTAAGGTGTTTGAGTAACTCGTGTATATCACAATCACTTTGGCAGCCAAGCTCACCGTTAGCGAAACTCAATAAATTTGTTGATTTCCTCAACTATCCGTTTCCTTCCTACAGTAGTCACTTTGCAAATGATGTCCATTTTTTGTTTGATGAAAGGCGGTGGTAACTGTGAGTATTTTTAGGGATATTAACATAGTCAGGTGATTGCTAGGTACCGGACTAAGGGGAAATCAGGGTTCGGGTTTCACATCCCGGCCCTTGGTGACAGGGTAAGTTGTGCCAGCGGCATGTCCAGACTCCTCTGTTTTGGAAATGAACTGGGTCGCTAGTAATGATAACTTTGGTAGGGTGTCTCAGTTTGAGGATTATATTTCTCGAACGAGCCCACTGGATGATATACTTTAATTGCGTGCTTATTTGATCACCGCTCTTGTCGTCGTCATCATCAGCATTAGGGTAAGCAATGCACAAGCTTGACTGCCATACAGCCATGGAGAAGGAGGCCCTAGTCAGACATGAAAAGTAAGGGGAAGGGTGAAGACCTGTTGCAGAAAGCTCAAAATTTTGAGAGAAAACGGCCGAGAGAAAAAGACCCAAAGCTTCTAAAACTTTTTAAATAAACACATGTGTGCATTATGCCGGAGAAAGTTGCCATAGACGTGGTCCACAAACCTGCATGAATCTCAACAAATACACTACCAGCAGATAAAAACAGAAGAGGATCGGAGACGGCGTTGAGCGATGGTAGAGACGGCAACCTTGCTGCGGGCCAGTGTGCCTAGGATTCATGTTTAGATGTGTTCAAAAAAAAAACACATAAAATTTGTGCTGCGTCAGAAAACATGTGAGTGTGTATGTAAAATATACAAGGTGATGAGGACTGAAACAAACTTTACCAGAATATGAGTCTTGACTCTCACAACCATGTAGTCTGCATCAATGCCATTTGACGAGAAGATCTAGGTCTTCTGCTGAGATATACTGGTCGGACCTAGATTGGGATTTACGTGAAAATTCTCAAGAAAGAACCTTGTATTTATCGGCAAAGATTTTTGGTTGATATGTTCAAACTTAGTAAAAGGTTAGGTAAGGAATGAACTGGATATAACTCACCTCTTTTCCGATACAGAAATTTCGCATTTTGCTTCATTAATTAAAGACGTATTGGTGTACCCTTAGGTTGAATGACTCACCACATATTGAGTTGTCAGTTGTGTAGGCCAAGCTGTCGTCTAAAGCAAACCAAATGATCACGTACTTGGTGGTCTTGTGTGTGGATTTCGACGTAAACTGAAAGGTGATCGTATTTACTTGTGAAGGACTCATAGACTTGTTTGCACAAGCAGGCAGTCGCAGACATTCAGAATAACCTGAAGTAGTTGAACAACCATGTGGAAAAGTCAGGTGAGTGGAATCCTAAGTAAGTGAATGATCCGTGTTAGCACTGTGTCGTGCAAAGTGGAACGTGACACTTTCTCATCACACGTTAGTCTGATTCGGCCTTCCATATGTTCTGACTGACAACTAACTTATTTGTCCCCTGCCAGACAAAGTCTTTCACTGAACTCAAATCCATGCTGTCACAACAAGCCAAGCGCCTGACTGCACTCGAACGATGCTTCGGCTCGTCATTCACCTGGAAGATTGACAACTACGCAGAAAAGTTCAATATGGCAAAGTCGGGCAAGCAAACCACCTTGTTCAGTCCACCGTTCTATACGCATCGCTGTGGTTACCGTATGGCCGTTTCAGTGGGTTTGTACGGAAGCGGAGATTGCCGTGGAAAGTTTATGTCCGTGTTTGTCTGTCTGTGTCGTGGGGAGCATGACACTGTGCTGTCGTGGCCGTTTACGCACCAGGTAGGTGAAAATTTAAAACTATACACCTAGTTTGGTCATAGCAAAGCGGGTCATGTGAGACGTGTTTTCAAACAAGGAAAACATCTCCCTTGAAGGGGTCTCCAGACATCTTTGTAGTTAGATTATGCCCTTGCTCGGTTACTCAGTTTATCAGGGGTGAAGTGCAAGGTTTCTAATGACGTTTGTGTGCCTGATTTGGAAAATGACCTTGTGATACGTCTTACTCAACCTATTCCTTCTCCGATTACTTGACTTAACGCAACAAATGGGCTATATGATTGCATTCATTGGATCAGCGTATACATGCAACGCTCTTGGTTAACACATCATACGATCGTTTTTTACGCAACTTGAATTTTGAACAAGAACGTTTATTTCAAAACAGAAACGTTACCCGTTTAAAAACTACAGATTTGTTTTACCAAAATCTTCGGAAAAGAAACAACGTTTTCTTGTTTTCTTGGAACTTCGACGTATCGTCAAAATGAACAGAAACCCTCGTAAAACGATCGCACTTCGACTTGGATGGCCACAAATTCCTTTATAAAAGCCACAATTTTGTAGTATTTCTGGGATATTTTAGTAGCATAGGAGCGGTACCAATTTTACCAGCTCCATCTCTGATATATCCTTATAAAAATCCCTATAGAAACGAAACCAAAAGCTTTTGATTCAGTTGCGTACACTTTGATACTCTTAGATGGACCACCATAGCCATCGGAAAAGTGCAAAACGAGAACAACTTACCTGCTCATTTGGTGAGCATATATTGCAAATCACACTCGAAAAAAAAACACTGGCACTCAGCTTATTGCAGCCTGAATATGAGTTGAAAAAATGAGGAAAAATGTGCTTTTACCTGAGGAAGTAAGTGACAAACGACCTTCATTGTGCTTTCGTCTTAATCGCTTACCCAAATACTTGCGACTTCCTGCACGAGTCGCCCGAAATTTTGATGTGTAATTACAAAACAAAGTAGTCAACAAAATATTCGTATTAAGGCAAATGAGGTGCAACACAGAAATCTAGGGCGTGTGAGCCCAATTTTCAAACCTACTTATAAGTTTGAAACAAGTCAGAACTGTACTGATGTTCAACAATTACTTTTTCTACATCTACTACAGATTTTTGGTTACATTTTATAAAAAAAAATGCCATCAGTTCCCTAGCTAGTCCTGTCATTTCAATGGATAAGAAGCTTGTTAGGCACATCCAACAGGTAAAATGAAAGCAGACAGTTAGGAACTTTTGAAGTGCCTTTGAAAACATCGTTTTGCCTGTTTGTCGAATTTTAATGGGCTCGAGTACACGGTACACTTGTGCTACAGACTGTGCGCTTTCCGAAGAACAAATGCTCAACTCAAATTCTCACGTACAATTTCACCAATTCGCTAGAGACATGAGTATTGAACACGAAAGTATTCAGAGGAGGCTGAGCAATTGTAAATAGGCTTCAGAACTTGTATAAGTTCCAGGCCTGGTTCTTGAAAAATCGATCTTTGCTAGCAGGTTTCTCTTCTCACACGATGTGAGCCCATTCGACCCTGGATGCTAGCGCCGATCAAAAGAACGATGGTCGTGCTTACCATGCGATTTGCCAGTACATTTCTCAAAAATACTTATTTATCCATCTTGATATCTGAGGAATAGGCAACAGCTAGTGAAATATGCTGTTTGCAGAACAAGAGCGCATGTATAACATTGCTACTGGTGCACAAGCATATTGGTCTTGAACCAGTTCATGCTCATCCAGCTTTCCTGTGCGTTTCGCCAAAGGTTTGTCTTGAGCTTGAGACACCAGTCTGTGTGTACTGTTCTAATCGTAGTCAGGAAGTTACAGTAAAGCGGATTTACCTTTCACCCCAATGAATCATTCTAACCTAGGTTGCTTGACACATTTTATCCTAAAGAAACGTGACACGAGCATGGAGGGATCGACCATCTAATTTGGTACGCCTATATTAGAGGGTCGTTTGTGCTTACTAAATGCTAGACAACATAAATAGCGCATCCAAGGACAGTGTGGCATAACAAGATGAAATTGTCTGCTGAATCAACGGTCCGACACGGACTGTGCCCCACTTTTCTCACGTAATGATGAAAAATACAACGTGTTTAGAAGGAAAAAACACCCTAATCTGGCTTAGGACGATCAACGGGAGAAAAAGTTGGTACACTTGATAGATCAAAATTTAAAGGTGTACCTTTTCTGGCCCGGAAAGATTGCAGAAGCCAGTCGATGAGTTCACTTAACACTGAAAGGTCCTAGCGGTTTCCAGGGGTGTGGTGCACCATTTGCTGTCTGAAGTTGGGTGCTTTATGCAAAATCCAACTTTGAACATGCAGATAAGGTTTTGTGTCAATCGGCCACAATGTTTTTGCGTCGGGTAGAGCGGTTCCTCAGTACATCGTGTAAATTCTAAGTGGGTTCTGGGGGACGGAATGTATCCAAGTCAGCAAGAGGATTATTGTTCGATTTGCTTAAAATCTTATTGCCGCCTGGTCTTTCACAGGACAGCCCCCTGTTACACACGTCCCACTCCTCTGAAAAACTTTGAAAGGCGTATCGATTGAATAACAGAATGATCTGTCTATATTCCTTTCTTGTCGAACGATCCAGAGAGGATTAGCAGACACATAATCTTGATGATTATAAATAATTAGGCCAGCTATACACCTTTTATCGAAATAAAGCAATTAAGTCTTCTGCCAGGTTGCATTTTTAGGTCGGCATCAGATTTCGTTCTGTCAGGGAAGCCACTCTATGCTGAAAAGTCCAGAAGCAATGTACATCTGTTTCATCCTTGTTGGGAATCATCATCAGTGCTCATCTCACGAAATTCAGAGAGCTTCAAACCCGCGACCTTCCAACCAGTGGCTGAACACAAGCGACTGGCCAGCAGTGTGATTAGCTCTCACTTAGACAGAACACAGCAAAACATCCTTTAATCACGTGAACCACATCACGTGGACACATACTGGCGGGTTCTTCTAGTGACGACTTCTCAGATAGAGGTTTGACTAGTCGCGTAAAATTGCTCTTTCTCTAGGCTACTTATAAACTGAAGGTGGCGTGAGGAGATTTAGTAAAATTCAATAGGGTTTTCGTGCTTACAACGAAGCCAATCTAAGATGAAAACGCGAGCCGAACTGTACAATTGTTTCACCCTTGTTAGAACCATCGTTGGTGCGCATCTCAAGAAATTTAGGTTTGAAACTCTCTGAGTTTGGTGAGGTGCGCACTGTTGGTGATTCCCAACGGATTTAGACGGCTGTACAGTTCTTCAGGGCATTTCACAATAGAGTTACTTCAATGACAGGACGAAATCCGCGTTGGAAATCCGAAAAGTCTGTTTTCGTTTATCGGAGGTGACTGCGCGAAGTGAGGAATCATTCCCAATTACTTTGTCGTCCATCCTTAATAATGACCTTTAAACTGAGAACCTGTTTGTTTAGTAACCACATGCCGTTAAGTTCTGATGAATGCTCGTTTGTTATGTTGTTAATTTTTAAGCTCACCTTCACACTGTTGGACCAACATCCGGATTTAACGATGCGTAAACCTGTTGACTATACCATTAAACCGAACGCTGGGGCAGACCAATCAATGTTTCTGGGTAGACCAACGGCCGAACGAAATCCGTGTTTCGGTGCCCCGAGATTCATGAAGCTTGAAGCTCTCAAAAATTCGGACTACATTTTAGAAGACTGCATCTTCCTAAAGGTCACCATGAATCTGGATGAGGTGCCAGCCATCTGAACTTACTCTGAGATGAACCCTTATACTTTCATTTTGTTTTCCCAATCCAGTCACTCCGCATGCTATGTTGTCTTCATTAAAGATAAAAGATTTCTAATGTCATGAACATATTTTTGGGACTCTTGCATCATGTGCACAATTTCAAATTGTCACTTTACTTTACATTCTGAACGATTCTTGAACCCGTGCACTCTTTGTCATCTTTTATGCAGTCACAAACGCAAAAACAGCATCTCGCATTTATCACTGAATCTGAAATTTCGCCCTCAGAAAGCCGGACGGTATGAAAAGCCGGAGTAAATCATGTGCTTCATCCTGTCTATTACTCTCAGTAGTTGCATAAATCCAGGTGGAAAATAGAGCATGATGTTTTTTTTTGTTCGGCGACTGTGTACACCGTTAACTTCTAACATAGTGACTAAGTATATCCATGTACTTCACATGGACAGTGTTTTAATTAGTCCTCACAATAGTGATGGAAAAACAGCATGCTCAACTTGATGTCACTACTAAACATTGTTCAAAACCCCATTTTTTGTCCACTGCAGCTTGGTTTCTAATAGTGTAGTTAACCGGGTAGCGAGATTAAATTGGATTTGTCTGGTGGAAGCTTGCACTGGAAGGAGGATAATTGCGTGGATTTGTAGAGAGCTTTTACAATTATCGTCCGCAGGGCATTCCGATCATCAGGGTGTTCAGGGATAGGCGGTGTGAAAGGCCGAAATAGGTGCACCCAACCTCCTCAAAAGAAGCAATAGATCTAGCGTTCTCACAGTTCGGAACAGAACCGTGATCCATTTTCATTGTCAGTGTCGATTGCACCATCAGTTTTACGGAGTATGTTGTAATTTGCTCAAATGTACTTTGGAATTATCCGGCCTAGAAAAAAAGATTTGAATAGCCAAACGATATTGAGTCCGCTTTCTAAGCTAAACAAAGACTGTGTGTACCACCAGCTTTATCTTTTTTCAAAGCTCCTGCAACTGTTTCATCACAACTCCCAACCAAGTTCTCATAATCTGGGTAGTGACCCGTAGCTTCCATTTGAGTGAATCAAACCATCTGAATCCTAACTCCAAAAGTCAGAAGTGTCCCATTTTTGGATACATGGTCAAATAAATTCTTGGGTCATTACGGTTCAGCAGCCATATTGCTACTTGCAAGGTCGATAGAACTCGTGGTAGCTTTCTACTCTTTCTTGCTTCTCGGGCCCATTCAACTTGGCCTAATTTCCAACTCTCCATTGTCCGTATTTCCTAACAGAAAAAACAATTTTATGTATGCCGCAATAAACAGTTATTTGCAACGAAAACTATTTCAGACACTAGACTCAGCTGAAATTCACCCGAACTTTTTTCGAGTGAATTTGCTGCACAAGGATGGCCACATGTATATCAAAGTATGCTTCAATACCACTCATACGTTTGCAAAACAAGAAATTCTAGTGTGTTTTCTCAACATTAACTCAATTTGCAAATGGTGTCACTTGATTGCTACAACAAATGCCATCCAATGTGTTTCAAGTTTATTGAAAATTTCCTTACTTAGTCCTATTCAATTGTAGGTTTTGAATAAACCCAATTTGCGGTAGCCGTTTTACTGCCTATTGTTTACTGCTTGTCTCAATATACCAGCCCAGTATGGAAGCATTCGGCCTTAGGAGGCATTCCAGCGTGTAGTTGCTGTCTGATCTTCTAACCTTACTGATGAGACTACACTTTAGGTTAGGTCCGGCTTAACGTAAGGCCCACGTTGGTAAACCTCTCACGTATTGATATATGACATATTTACGGACTACACGCAGCAGGTTGTCGGAAAAACTCTGACATCCAGAAAAGTCACTGGAAAAAGTTAAGCTACCACAAATATAGTTAGTTAGTTGGCACGTAGTTCAGAAGTAACTAAACTGTAATTTGTCTAGAAAAACGTCTCAGGGAAACACAGAAATTTTAAATTCGTCAAACTCTTGGACACTTATGTGTACACTGAATGGTATGATGTGAAATCAAAACGACTATATATTCAATTGCAACTTTTGAAGTTACTTTCGCTTGGCAGCGTGGTGTGGTGTACATAGGTAATTCACTTGTTACTC
>SJOL01008319.1:262383-369346 GCA_004794785.1 Opisthorchis felineus | reverse complement strand
GAAAGCCGGACGGTATGAAAAGCCGGAGTAAATCATGTGCTTCATCCTGTCTATTACTCTCAGTAGTCGCATAAATCCAGGTGGAAAATAAAGCATGATGTTTTTTGTTCGGCGACTGTGTACACCGTTAACTTCTAACATAGTGACTAAGTATATCCATGTACTTCACATGGACAGTGTTTTAATTAGTCCTCACAATAGTGATGGAGAAACAGCATGCCAACTTGATGTCACTACTAAACATTGTTCAAAACCCCATTTTTTGTCCACTGCAGCTTGGTTTCTAATAGTGCAGTTAACCGGGTAGCGAGATTAAATTGGATTTGTCTGTTGGAAGCTTGCACTGGAAGGAGGATAATTGCGTGGATTTGTAGAGAGCTTTTACAATTATCTTCCCCAGGGCATTCCGATCATCAGGGTGTTCAGGGATAGGCGGTGTGAATGGCCAAAATAGGTGCACCCAACCTCTTTAAAAGAAGCGATAGATTGAGCGTTCTCACAGTTCGGAACAGAACCGTGATCCATTTTCATTGTCAGTGTCCATTGCACCATCAGTTTTACGGAGTATGTTGTAATTTGCTCAAATGTACTTTGGAATTATCGGGTCTAGGAAAAAAGATTTGAGTAGCCAAACGATATTGAGTCCGCTTTCTAAGCTAAACATAGACTATCTGTACCACCAGCTTCATCTTTTTTTCAAAGCTCCTGCAACTGTTTCATCACAACCCCCAACCAAGTTCTTATAATTTGGGTAGTGATCCGTAGCTTCTATTTGAGGGAATCAAACTATCTGTATTCTAACTCCGAAAGTCAGAAGTGTCCCATTTTTGGATACATGGTCAAATAAATTCTTGGGTCATTACGGTTCAGCAGCCATATTGCTGCTTGCAAGGTCGATAGAACTCGTGGTAGCTTTCTACTCTTTCTTGCTTCTCGGGCCCATTCAACTTGGCTCAATTTCCAACTCTCCATTGTCCGTATTTCCTAACTGAAAAAAACAATTTTATGTATGCCGCAATAAACATTTATTTGCAACGAAAACTATTTCAGACACTAGACTCAGCTGAAATTCACCCGAACTTTTTCGAGTGAATTTGCTGCACAAGGATGGTCACATGTATGTCAAAGTATGCTTCAATACCACTCATGCGTTTGCAAAACAAGAAATTCTAGTGTGTTTTCTCAACATTAACTCAATTTGCAAATGGTGTCACTTGATTGCTACAACAAATGCCATCCAATGTGTTTCAAGTTTATTGAAAATTTCCTTACTTAGTCCTATTCAATTGTAGGTGTTGAATAAACCCAATTTGCGGTAGCCGTTTTACTGCCTATTGTTTACTGCTTGTCTCAATATACCAGCCCAGTATGAAAGCATTCGGCCTTAGGAGGCATTCCAGCGTGTAGTTGCTGTCTGATCTTCTAACCTTACTGATGAGACTACACTTTAGGTTAGGTCCGGCTTAACGTAAGGCCCACTTTGGTAAACCTCTCACGTATTGATATATGACATATTTACGGACTACACGCAGCAGGTTGTCGGAAAAACTCTGACATCCAGAAAAGTCACTGGAAAAAGTTAAGCTACCACAAATATAGTTAGTTAGTTGGCACGTAGTTCAGAAGTAACTAAACTGTAATTTGTCTAGAAAAACGTCTCAGGGAAACACAGAAATTTTAAATTCGTCAAACTCTTGGACACTTATGTGTACACTGAATGGTATGATGTGAAATCAAAACGACTATATATTCAATTGCAACTTTTGAAGTTACTTTCGCTTGGCAGCGTGGTGTGGTGTACATAGGTAATTCACTTGTTACTCGGTCAGTTACCAACATTGGGGATGTCAATAGATTTTGTGATCTTCACAGTGATATCAATCTTGTAACTGGAAGTTGATGGTTGACTGATTAGACTGCCAACTGGATCAGAGAATGGAGTGCTCGAGTATGAGGATGTAGACTGCTGCTCAGTCCCAATGCCTTCCTCAGTATATTCAGTTGTTGAAATTCTGCTGTTTCCGTCATCTGTGGTATTACAGTGAACTGTGGATGAACCTGGCATTGTTAAATAATCCTCAGTAGTGGCGTCCTCAGTTGAACTTGTACTCGTCTCTGCGCTGGAGTTGTCATAAAACTTGTCGGTAATCGCATCATCTGTATGTGGATATGTCTCGTCCAATTCTGTTTCGCCAACATTGTCAGTAAAGCCCGAAGTCGTTTGAGAATCATTAAGGTCATCGGATGCACCGGTAGCTGTGAAGTCTTGATTAGGGTCTGCTGTGACATGGTCAGTCAAACCAGATACCTCTTTCAAGTTAGTATAGACGTCAGAAGACTGGGTGGACTGGAATGGGTGTGTTGGGTCATTTTCTCTTCCTTCAACTCCGTTTGACAAGCCCGTATATTCATCGAAGTTTGTCGTGGAAACGTCCGTCGAGTGCACGTGATTCTGGTGCACATTGGTTGTGAAAGCAGCTTCTTTGGATTCGGTTGACTGTACTGTGAACGCCCCGTCTGTTGTGATGTTTGTATTAAATTCTTGGAAAAAAATAGAATGAAAGTGAACTTGGCTAAGTTTGCTATAGTCAGCGTTATGGTTACCACGTTGGAAACATTTCGCCAATTAGAATGACTTAACATGATTCCGTCAATTCTCGTGGAAAGTTGTGGTTTTTGTTGACATTATGCTTCACCTGAATTGACTCGGGCGCGTCAGTGAAAAACGTTAGTCTGCTTTGGTCACCAACTGTAGGGGCAACTTTACTGCGTTCACCCAGCCGCGTACAGATCATATCCTACCGATTGGTGACGAAACGTTCGCAAGCGAATTGACCCCGAATCTGCAACAAATAAGGCATTCAAGCTGCCAATATTTCAATATACTATATGATGACATGTCGAAATATTTGACCATAGGACATACATACGACAAATAGGAAGGAAGCTCTCAACCAGAATACATGGACACCAGCGCGTTGCCAAACGTCACCATCAATTTTTTTCTCATACCCGTGGACAAAGATTAGGAATGACAAGAGGTCGACTGGAGCGGCGTTTGGACTCACACATTTGACCGGAAGTGGCGCCCAATCAGTAAATCACAGTACCACATCAACCTGCGGACGCCGGGCGTAAGAAAGAAGAAAATGGGAGGGACAGCCCAAACAATCAAGGCCACAACCCAATTCGAAGTAAGAAGGGGCTAATTAAAGCAAAGCGAGTAACTACTAAAAATAGAAGACACTGCGTTACCAGTGGAATCAACTCAACGCAGACCACAAGGCGACGAAGATCACAAACGGACCAACAAGTTCACGAAGTTGCTTTTTTCCAATTAGACAGTCACGTTAAGAGATAACAGATAATCTTCAAGTGCTATACAAACGCACGCAGGCAAACAGGAAGTACCCACCCAACTACAGTCTGATGATATCTCCTTGTATGGTGACGAAACATCTGCAAATCAATTGTCAATCTCGGTGAACAGATCAACAGCCACCCGATTAACAGCCCAGTGTTTTGCGATCTATTTTCGCTACTGACTAACCTGAACAAGTTCAAGAGGGGAGTTTCCAAAGTCGAAGACATTCACCTTATGAGATGTTCGTTGAAAGCTTACAGTTTTTTCCTTCTGAGAATTAAGTTAAGACAGAAATATGTGATCAGATTTTGAAACCGTCTGTCAGACAAGGCTACACCTCTTTGATCGAACTCAAGTGGTATGCACAGAAAATTTGACCAGGGGATGCCTTGAATGGTCGCCATTCCGCATAAAAACAGAGTTGTTTGATCAGTCGGTTTATTTAAACCAAACCTGGGGTACTTTTTGATTATGAACTCGTGAATACACTGTCTAGTGCACGTTAGATTTGATTTCACGCCTAAACCGCGATAGCATTGATACTGCTCTTTGCATCACTCCACAGAACTAGTTGATTCTTCAAGGTAAAACGTTAAAACAGAACGAGCTGTTTCTGTACGATGGTTGTATAAGAAATACGCTGCTGTCAAGTGTTGATCGGGTTAGTGATTTCATTTCCACCATCGTTGTGATCGTGCTCACACTAAAAGTAGTACGGTCGGCCGCAGCAGGGGAAGTTTGAGCCTAAGTGAGGTCTTCCAAGCTGTGAAAGTGAAATTGAAATAGAAAAATTTGCGTTTTTATTGAACCAAGTTAGGTATAGCAGAACAACATAATTTCGTGACTGTTCGCTTTATTCCAGCATAGTCCCTCTAATTTAGCTAACTGGATCTTCAATCCTGTATAAGGACACCGCACAGTTGTTCTTTGCCAGATTTTTCCCGATTGGGCCATTGCTGCTGAATATAGTGATTTACTTCCTTATAGTGTTGATCCAAGAATTCAGGTACCTAGTCGAATTTAGCTGCTATAACCCTGCTTATAGAAGACGCACTGGGAACTGACTGTATGCTGTCCTGAAAAAACCGTACAGTTAGAAAGCAAGTGAATAGCCGTGACTGACTGGGAATTGCAGACGTCGTAGCTGAGCAGTAGGTGTCGACATAGTCAGCTAGACTCGCCAGTCCATAACCAGACCGAGTAAATACACCAAGCTCTGTAACTGTGTTGACCAAATTTGATCCGGAGCAAGTAAAAAGTAAACCGTAAGCAGAACACAATGTACGTAAAGTACTTTTTGTAAAGTTCACAATAGAAAATATGATAGAAAAGAAGACCTCACATCCAACGGAATTCTGAAAAATGCTGGATAAAACTTTTTCCTGAAGAGACAAAGCACACAAGTTTGCTGTAAACTCCCCAACAGCCCAAAACTGGTTCCCACCTTCTTGGGACTCACCAGGTAGGCATAATCCCAGAGATTTCCCCAACCCTGTGTTTTAATTGATGCCTAATTTTGTGTTGCTATTCAGTTGACCGTCCAGTTAAAGCTACATTCGTTTGCAGATGATTGTACATTGCAAACTGGCTCAACCTCTTTGCAACAGAAAATGACCAATGAACATTTGCTTACTTATTCTACCCTGTTACAATTATCCATCTTTCTAGATTGCTGCATAATCTTGAATAGGGACACGGACTGTTGAAATGTTTTCAACTGTTGTAAAAACTGGACAGAAAATTGGAAACGTTGGAATCAAAATCGACGAAAACATTGATGATAAGGACGTAAACTCACCGAAATGAGGAAGAGCCGTCAATTTTGCAACCCAGATAAAAGCCACACACAGAATGAACAACAATCGCATCCTGGGTGTAAGAAAAGTAAAAACGAAGTACGCGATGTAAAAGAGATGTGTGGAAATTTCTTTGGAACTAAAAACGCTAAACAATAAATCAACCTGAAAAGTAGGTGGTTAATTATCAAGAGCGGCTCTGAGTCAGACCACCAAAAGAAATACAAAAACAGTCTTCTTTTTTAGGGTTAAGTGCCATTCTTGGATATCTGAGTTTTAGGGCATGGACCGACTCATAAGGGGCCTCAAAACCTTCCACGTACGTCTAGGGCTGTTTACACTACCGGAAGGAACCCAAAACTTGACAATGTTTACACTGCTGGAAAAATGTCAGACGGTGTCCTGTGTCTCAGTAGAAAGTGACATTCGTCCCACTACTGCACCGTTGATGCCATTTGCCAAGTGATGGCCAAAGTATCATTTGATCATTCGTCATCTAATCGCTTTAAGGCTTGATGTATGTAATAATATTGGTACAAATCTAGTCAATGTTTTGACGCATCCTTGGTTTGTCATTGCGTGGCCGAAGACCTCATATAAGGTTGATTCAAGAGGATAGATTAAGCTTACGTTGCGAACCACGGTGATGGACATGTGATCCTGCAACTGTCCCACCATACAATGAAAAGTGACATTAGAGAAGTTGGATTTAGATTGATTTAGAGTATCGACGCAAGGTCTTGTGTGTTTCTGTCCTTATTCAGCGCCCGAATTTGGTTGACATCTCAGCAAAAACGAACATTCTGGAAAACTACTTTTCGAAATAAAGTAGATAGAAACCGTTCAGTTTACTAAATGATCAAATCGTTTGCTTTAAGGCAGCAGCCGTAACATCTAATGGAGATAGTTAAACTTCAGTAAGAGCTAAATTAAATCGATTGTAGGTAGCAAGCTGAGGAAGGGGACATTGAGGCATCTAGTACAGACTTTCCTGCATAACTATGCCACTTTTTGCAAGTCTAAACAACCCGCTGTCGGAGGGATTGCTCAGAGGTTTCAGCCTCAAAGGATCTGAATGATCTTTTTCTACGTTTAACCTTTCTTCAGGGGTTTGTTGTCTATATATAAATCGGGCATAGCCGCCAAATTTCTAGCCGACAGAAGATATCAAAATGAATCCAGTCATAATGTTTGATAACGTTCTCAAACATTGATTAGTTGCCCGGTCTGGAGAGGATGACATATTCCAGTTGTCCCACTCTAACCACGGCACTTGCGCATGCTTTAGCCACGACAAGTTTATGGTAGACAACGTCCACGTTTTCACGAAAAAATAAATAAGTGGCATAATAAACAATTAGTACTGCACTACCATCCTCAAAAAATGTGCTTCGAATGCCTTACTGTTAAGGTCAAGAGGGGTGCAACCAGCACGACACTAGTTCAACCATGGTGGCCTTTGCCCTTGTCAACCTGGCGGAATCGTACGCTTTTCCACTCACGTTAGCCGCCGGAGAACTTTCTCCCAACAACAGAGTCGCGCATTACAACGGGTCGTATGTAGTTCCCACAGATCAAAGAACTATGTAGAAAGTGACCATAATCGGTGAAGTCAAACGCTTTGGGACATGCTGGGCACGTTTGCAAGCGTCATTGACAATTTCTCATCATCCTGGTTGTGGCCGACAGAGTAGTTGTTTAGGACTGATGCAAAGTGTCTTTCGATGCCTGTCCCGAGAGTCTGTACAGTGGACGTTCACGATCGACCGATTTAGTGGCACTTGCAAAGTCCGTAAAATGTATTTGGAGACTCACGTATATGCGCTTTTGTCCACGTGCGAAGTTTCATTTTTTTATGGATAATAGATATGAAACAAGTTGGTATGCTTCTAAGAAGTGAAATTCCGGAGGTGCAGAAAAGTTGTCCACTTGAAGACATGTCTTGAATTGCCTCAAAAGGTGAACTGAACCCTAGAGTGAATACATTGCACACTGGACGGGAAAATACCGTAGAAGTTTGAGTATTCCAGAAGTTCCTGTGCTAGCACACTGTTGGGAACAATCACATTCCAGCTTGTTTCCCGTCATCCTAAATGGCCGTGGTCGCTTATGGGTTACCTTGTAATAGACACTTTCAACCTTTGAATATCTGGACGGTTCAACATAAAAAATTACTCCGGAAATACAGGACAATTATTTCAAATCCGTTTATGATACATGTGTTTTCTCACTAGATGAGCGTACATACTGGCAAATTCTTTCCCAGTCTTTCATCAATCTAGAGGTGTTTTTATCAGACGAATTGGAATCAAGTGTTCAAAAGCTGACCACTTATCGTGCATCATTATACCTGAGCAGTTGATAAATTAACGGTCTCTACAGGAATGGCTTGGTTGACGAGGATTACAGTGTAACTAAGCAACCAGGAATAAACAACCTAATTCCTACATTGAACACCTATCTTCAAAAGCTCACAGAGAAAATTCACATGCAATAACTGCACTCGCCTGAGCTGTTCGTTCCGTTCTTTATGCAGTAGAACTGAAGTTCAGTGTAATTCAAAATCTTGCAATTTATAGGTTTAGTTTCACTGCAAATCTTGTTGAGTAAACATGGCGGCATGCCTGCATACTCACTGAGTTCACATTCTCAGGCGTACTTCAAAGCCAGAATGTTGACTTCGGCACAAATGTTGACGACAAAGTGTGCAAGATTCACGAAGGTAAGCACAAAAGCATCACATGCCCGCCGGTTTCATCTATGCCGTTACGTGATTTCAGTTCGATTTGATTTCACTGTGTGCCTCGAAGGTTTGAATCACAAGTTCGACGGGTGATCGTTATCTTTTTTCTCAGCTTGGTGACGATGGTTCTTAAGACCGGAAAAAAACCGGCTTATTGTAGCATCTCGACTTCATCCAAAGAAAATACTGTTCGCAATCTCCAAGCCTAACTGACACCGGTGTGTGAGATGGCCCTTGCATGGCCAAACTGAAAACGGAGGTCACTTAAAAATGACGCTTTTTTATGTACGACAGATGGAGTTTGTGTATTTACTTATCCGTTGGGATGATCTAGAAGCCTAGAAGCCCCACCAACGAGGATGAATTACGCTGAAGAGCTTAGCAGTACTGTATGATTGTGTTTTTTGTGTGGGGTTCATCAGTAGTGCGTCTCTCACTGGTCTTTCGACAACCGACAGCCCTCATGTTTGTAGCTGCGTACTATACAAAACGATTTGTCAAAATGAAGTTTTTTGAATATCTTAGTGGTTTAGTTGTTCTCTCGAGTGAACAAGCCCGCCAGGTCGGTGGTAACTACGGACTACTTGATCCGTCTACAACATTTGACGTGCTGCCACTGAATGAAGCTTCTGTGAGAAAGCGTACCTTAAGGCATTTCAGTTTGTTAGATTCGTAAAGTGCTGTCAGCGGCTTGTTAGTATTGCATTTGTCTTGATAAATTATTCTGCCCTGGATACCTCACTTCCATGAATTCCCTAAAGTGTTGTTTCACAGAGCATCTTTCGTGTATATCCAACTGCCATGACGTCTGTCCAACATGACGTGTCTCTACTATCAAGTACTGTGTTCTGTACATGCAGTGGCCTGTTCGGCATTTTCATCCTAAAGAACCTGTTTTCCAAATACATCCCCTGCATTTTCCCAATTTTGATCGTGTTACCTAAAGTTTGTGCAGCGGATGTAACATTTACAGTCATTTAATAAAGGCTAGCTAAGAGAGTTGAAATACTGAGTCTCTGGCTTCATACCCCATTTTGACTCAACCAAGCAATTATTTTTGTTATCAGCAAGCTGACGGAAATTTTGGGCTGATTGATGTACCAGATACCCTCTTCAATGCCCCCTATCATTTTTGAGGGAAGATAATATCTCTCGGCTGCAAAATGACAGGTCTTGAAGAAAGTTTTCTTTGATACATACAACAAGTTAGGTGAGGATTCGCCGTTCTCGATAAGATACAGACAAAAACTGCCTACGTAATGCATTTATTCCACCTACCAGTCAGTGGCTATTTGCAAACACCAAAGCCCAACATTTTGGAGAAGCTCCTGCAAATCACTAAGCAATGAGGCCGATAATAATGAAAATTCCCAGGAAAAAGTTTTTACCAATCAGAAGCCGCTAATCTACCTGCGAATCGGACTTGTGATATCCTAAAAACCTCGTCTTTTCCGAATTCTAATTGGGTGCATTCTTGAGTTTTGAGGGCATATCCGGACGTGCTCTGGCGTATTCGGCTTTCTTTTTGGATTTCCAAAGCGCAAGTCACAGTTGATAACACTGGTACCACAACTGTGGGTCATTTTGTAAATTTTCTTTTCTAGCATGGACAATTCTGTTCACGTTATGGTCTGCTATCTTCATGATAAGCATGAGTCAAAACCAAGTTTGTATACTGACAAGTGCACAAGTTGAATCTTTTGCAGTCTGGGTTCAAGTTGAACATAAGATTGACGGAAATTCGGGAAGTGCGACAATCTAATGAACCCAAAGAAGGGCAAAACCGGTCATGAGCTGTCGAAGTTTTTTCAGCAAACTTATGAGTAATGTATTACGTCTGCGCATTGTATTGCGATATCTCGAATATCGTACAAACTGAAATGAGAGGCTGTTTGGTGCAGCACACACAAATGAAGCACATCATTAACGAGAAATTCAGCTGGGTTCCAGGTGGCCGCACTCAAAACCAGCTTGCTGTACAGATGAGTGTATTGGTCAAATAAGCGTAAGTGTTTTAAAAGTGATCTCGCTGCGGCATCCGAGCTTTGCAGGAGAAATATCACCAGTCTCTGCTGAAAAGCCGAGAAATACTACAGAGGTGTTTCATCCTCCTGTTGAATCATCAAGAATGCACATACCACGGAACTTCATGAAGTTACCACCCCGCGACCTCCCGGATAGTAATTTCAACATTTAACTGCTAATCACTTGTAACCATTAGTATTGCGGCTAGCACTATACGTCCAGACGTTGAACGGATAGCTGATTATTTGGCAGATGAATATCTTAACTTCTTCCGTTTTTTGACAACCAAAAAATATGCCAGCTTTCCTATCTTCCGGTATATCCAGTCAACTGTTGTCGTTTGTGGAGGCCATGTGAAGAGGTAGGCTGTTTGAGTTTACAATGCTTGTTTACATAAGAATATTTGTTAAAGGAGTCACAAATACCCTAGAGAGAACGACTTTTTAGGTTAGTCACACCTGAATTTGAGCCTCAGAACTCATCGGAACAATAGTACTTCAAAAGTATTCATTGCAACTATTTCACTAAAGAATATCTTTTCGAGTGCGATTCAAGCAATCACTTTATCGTTTCTCGTTCCATAAATTAACCCGTTATAATCAGAGAAGGAACGGCTGTGTTGGCATGCTTTCCGGTATTTCTCTTGCTCACGTAAACTTCGGATTGGTTTACCCGAAGTCATGCCCGAACACAATATCCATGCGTAGAGCATGGCAGTGGTGTTAAGGGAACACTTCTGCTTTGTAAATGAAAGTTACAGAAGCCGATCCATGGTAACCAAAAACCGCCTTGAAAATCCATTGTTCGATTCGGCCAGCGAGTCTTCTCAACACTCAAACCGTCAGTTTATACAGCTAACAAAATGTGAAAAACACGGTTGGGTTCAGTTGATGACAGAGTTGTTTGATTGTATATTTCATGCCTGTACGGTTCGCCTGCTGTTCTGGTTTTGTACGAAGCTTGTACCGGACAAATCATCCAAATATCCTCCTAGACGCCAGTCAGTCCCATCAATATAAGTTTGTGCTAAAGTGGGGGAGAATTTGTAGACTGGGGACACACAGTTTGATGTTTCTCAGTGCTCTGTGAGCAGTTACCGCTGCGGAGAACTAAAAGGGTGTTATCCAGCTAATACTTTGAACCCACCTGGAGATGAACCAAATGTTTGTTTTCTCACGCGAACTGACAAAAGAAACACAAAACGCTGACATATTTTAGGTCTTCACTTTGTCGAACAAGGCGGTACCTAACAGGTCGCATAAACTGTGCTCTAAATATCTCACGATCTAAACGGAGAAAACGTGCCTAGCCTGAGAGTGGCAAGGCGTGAATGAACAGGTGAGTCAACCGCCTTTGCACTTAAGTGTTAGCTGAGAATCGATCGATTCAGCAAACAGCATGAACGGGTAAATTCCTCATTCCTATGGAGTATTAAAGCGAAACTTTGGGTTTGTAGTGTTTTCATCAGCGTTGGAACATGTGAATGCGGAAAATTCCACAAAAGTGAGGAACACACCTGAATTCAAAGCACAGCTAGTACAATCGAAATGAATCTGAGTATCCCACAAACCAATTGATACATGGGGAAATTTTTTTCAAAACCGGGGATTAGGATCGTTCAAAGTGCGTACTGAAATAAATAATATACCAAAATGTTGCTTTGTACAGGGATTATTGAAAATAACGCAACCATCCTCACAAGTTAGGATCCGCGACCTTTTACTTTCATACGTGAAGATCAAGAGGAACACAATTTCAGTTCAATAAACGTGAAGATATTGGCATTTGAAAATACAAGACATAACAGGGACTTCCTCGATGCATGGTACTTTGCAACAAATCTAATCGCTGGACATGGCAAAATCTAGTACAAGCAAAGGACCGTCAACTCAACGGAAACGCTGAACCAGGAGTGGAATCAGACGAATGAATCAAGAAGCAAGACGTTGAAACAAAAAAGAATTGTCAACGGCTGGAAGATGGGACAAATTAAACCATAAGGCTACCGAGATATCAAACAACCAGGAAACAGGTCAGTCTTTAGGAACAAACCCAACCATGAATGAAGTACCAAGGTTTAGTGAAGGAAGTTGGGTGAGTGAACTCTATATAAATTCATCCACGTTCTACATCCGTGCACTTTGACTTTCGTAACGTGCCGATAGTATACTGTCACCTGGCACTGAAATGCCCGCGATGCGATTTCCCAGCCCAGTGGACGAATAAGCAATCTACAGTAAAACCCGGGTTGCCAGCAATGCACTAAGTTACATTTCATTAAGTACACTGTTTCTTGTGTGATAAAACTAACCGAAATAGCGAACGGTTCATTGCTGTGTGTTTTGTATCAATATTTCAAGACCAAAAATTATTTTCAGGGAATACGTGACGTTACCGAATTAGACTATGATGAATAAAACAAGTAAATTGTTCATGCGGATAGCAATCGCAATTAGTTCTCTTGAGCAGGATAAGAACGTGCCGTTTTTGTTGCTATTCCTTTTGGACGAGCAAATTTGAGTTGGGCTAAACTCTTGGTCCAAGTGAGTTATGTTATGTGTTAACCCGACTGGAAACTAGAGTACACAAGTGTTAATATGCGCCATGAATGCCATTCACAACAGCTCGGCTGGCAGAGTAGGGTTCTATTAAAAAGTCAATTGTGTGCTGACTTCTATCGTGAATCACGTAACCACTTAAAATTAGTTCTCAAATTTCACTGATCTATTCAAGCCAACCAGTTGAACTCCAACACTTAGTTACCTTTCAAGCTAAACAGCAGCAATTGCGACAAAAATCTGAGTTAGACCCAAGAAGAGTACAGTGCATATCATGGCGGTTAATGTCCATATTTTCATGACGGTCTGTCAAATGTAGGATTAACGCATAAACGTACACAGAACAATCGCTTGGTTCAGGGATCCAGAAGATCAGGAAGGCAATACAATCAGAGGCTTCCCCTTTCTGAACATTGCTTCAATAGTGGTCTGTAATTCAGGTTGCGGCAATTCATTTGGGAGTCCAACGGTGGTTTCCTCAGAAGGGGCAAACTATAACTTATAATAGTGTGTCAGTGTGGACAAGAGCGCGAAGTATTGCATGGGTGACTGGGGTTAGATCTGCAGGTCTTTTTTAAACCACCTACCCTAGCCACCGTCAGAATACCTTGTGCACCTGTAATTTTGAATGTAAAAAACATTGAATGATTTTCTCGAAACTGGAAACAAATATGGCTTTAATGAAAGGTTCAAGTGAATCCCGACTGAAACTGTCGTTTAGGATATTTTTACTCAACTGAATGTTTGAACCTTTTAAAGCCAATTTAGTCTGCAAATAAGCTTACTGCGAAAACAATATGCCCAACTCAAGCTCACATAAAACACAAGACTGACAAAATGTCTTGGATTTTACCTATCTTATAAGCCTCAAACAGGCCAAAACTGCTCTAGGGCGGTCAAAGAGTTTTGGAAACACCGTGGGTAGTGTTTCCTCTACACGGTCTGCTGCAATGGCACGAAAATCGGCGGCAGCCCTTGTGCAGCATGTTCGGTTGAAGAGTACCATAACCTAGAGATTCAGCTACGATTCAGTTGGGTCCACCGCTAAAATTTGCGAATGGGTGTATTTTACTTGTTGCTGACACTATAGCGATCGAATAGAACATACGATTACCAGAATGTCGGGGACTGCGCCTGCTTGATGAGCAGCAGGACAACGGAGCCTGGTGATGGGCTGTCAAAGAATTTTTCATCAACTTAATGAGAACTTTTTTGCGTATACAATAGTGTTTTTGCCCATAGCACTCGCTTGCCAAATGATTTCAATAGTCATGAGAGTGGTTCTCATCCCCGTGTATATTCGTACTCACATCACTCTCGTTCGGTCAAATCAACAGTGGTTCTTACTCAAGTGATCCTTCTGGTGAACACAAATCAAAGAATCATGTCTTTAAAGTTTCAGACGTTGAAGGTGACATTCCTTAATAGTGTATGGTGCGTTTTGATGTGGTTCTCACTGAGCAGATGCATCCCTTTATGACATACTACTGTCTCTGTTTGTACATGGCCAGCCAGTTGATCAATAATACACAAAATTTCACTGAACCAAATGTGACTATACAACTGTCTGGTCAACGCCATTTTGTCTGCTTGAACTGTATAGCATGATTGGCTCGCATAGGTGTACTCGTCAGCTGCACGATATGACAAAAAATTCCTCTTCTAATTGAGACACGCGTTTTCCACAACCGTGTGCGTACAGAATAAGATTACGAATGTTTGGTTTGCTTGGACGTATTTCCATAAAAAGACAGTGCAGAATACCAAATTCGGCTAGTCAGCTGGATAGGATGAGACTACTTTGAGCTGAAAAACTGCTAGTTAACGACTAGTTAACGAATATCCTCTAAGGCAGTGTTGGTCAGCCTCAGAAATGTCCCGGACAAGCGTCAGATCTGCACAAATCACCAACCAATACCAGTTCCACTACTGGACTCCGTAGACCATGCAGAGACTGAGGTGTTCGGGGGGTTGTTTGACCGCACCGAGTCGGACGTTTAATTGTTTTTTGAGGTGAAAACGCCTGCCCTCTTATGGTGTGGAGACCAAAGTTTCTTTGGTAACTTCAACGTTGTTGCTACGCAGCACAAACAGTGTAAATGTGCTTGTTCAACGGGTTTGGATTGGTTTGTTGGATCGAAACAACATTTCCGGAATTCATTATTGCAAGTTTGTCTACATATTCAACTCTTACTATACGCTGGAGGCACCGGTGGTCACAGAACATCTGTCTAAGGACATGCAGCACACTGTCGATATGCCGTCCATTTTGCCATTTGTTCATTTGTTGTCCATTTTGTTCTTTGGGTGGAATGGTGGAACAACTCTATTTGAATTCGGCAATCTGCTGGATTATCTAGCCTTCTATCTTGAAAGGCTGGATAGGTACGTCCTGAAAGCAGAGCAGAGCTTGGTCTTCGAGATTCTACCTTCCGAATCAGACTGTGCTGCTTGGTGAGTTTGAGTGTTCAGCGCGTGTGGGGCCTTATCCAAGTCAGCACTCAAGAGAAGGATGTCACCAATATAATTCGAGTTTGCTGTGCCTAAATGTGAGACCTTACGGCGAACTTGCCAATCGTCCGAAAAGGTTCATCAAGCTAATCATTTAAATGAAGGAATCTACATTGCGGTCCATGTGAATTCAATGAATCACTTTTAGTTCACTTCTGAATGGGAATCGTTTGTGCGTACCATGGCAGATTAGGCCAAGAGTGTCTTTCCAGGGGTGTAAGATCAAAGATATGAAGCCAAATATGGAAGTGATATTACAGGCTAATGAGTACGAAAAAATTGGAAGTAAGTGGTTTGGCACAACCAACAGTCTTAAACTACCTTGAGTTTTAACCCTAAAAGACAGTAAATCTGTTTGACGCACAGTGTACACTCATATCATTTTTTCGTAAATGTTACACGTTTATTAAACTGTTCCTTTTTTCCAGAACACCTGAGTTCAACGGTTCTATAACTCTGTGGGACATTCAGCCAAAAACAATGCATGGGATTTTGTCACTTTGTGTGACAGTGTTCTGCTGTTTTTCTATTGGTGATTGCGGAAAGTGTGAGTTTTCATTCTGAGGGGTTCCAGTTTTTAGCCGGAATAATTGCGTTTCCATCTTGGGCACGTTGATCTTAGTTTATTTGTGATTTTTAACAGATACCTTTGGATGCGTTTATTAGAATTTGATATTTTTTGGCTTACGGAAGTCACTCCTATACGTCTCAAGAAAAGTTCGACAATCAAGGTTGCTTTTCGCGAATACCAAAGGGACTAACTGCATTTATCAAATAAAATCGCCTTCCAGTCTATCTGGTCGAACTATTATGAATTAATGAGAGTGGCAGTTTACCGCCTATTCGAAGTATATTGCAACCGTCGAACCACCTGTACACTAAAGTGCTATACATTTGTAGTAGTTTAGCGTGATCAAGGTGCATCCATGTGGAACTGGAAAACTCCAACAAACTTGGTAAACTTTGACAGGTACAAATTTAAGTACATTTGAGGAAACCGCTACGTTAACAATGCGCTTAGTGTCTAAAGTAGATCCTACGTCAAAACATTATTGCGAAACCCTAGGCCAAATGTGTTCGTCTTGATGATTGATCGAGTGGATGCAAAGAGGCGAACACGAGCACCTTGCATGCATAATGACCGCGGTTTATTAGTTTATAACACATACACATCATCCTTATCATACGCATCTGTTCTACGTGGCTTCGTAAATTTACAGTAGAGATCGCGGAATTGCGTCTCCGAATTGTTTTAGGCGAGGGTATGATGCAGGTCATATTGAGGTTACATAAAATGGCCGATTTCTCAACATTCTGCATGACATCTGGAGGAGATGATTTGTGCCTATAACTCCTGAAAGCGGAAGAAATGCAAACGGAGAACACAGTCTTTCCAACGACGAAATAATATTTCTTGCTCATTCACCACGGTTGGTAGGTTATCAGGTCTCACTTAATCATTCCAAACAGTGTTGCAGGTCACCAACGAAGCAAGGCGGAAATGTGCTATTGCTGGTGAACTAATTACCTGACCCTCGGGGGTAAAACCTTTAAGCAAAACCAAAGGGTGATAACTGCAGTCATTACTTGATAGAGAACAAGGGCCCGTCCATTTTACGGAGAATGAAGTCCAAATTGTTGGCTTTCTTGTATCGACTCAACAGTCGGACTATGTGTAAAATATTTCTCTTGTTTGGTGAGCGAAAATTGTAGGTTCAAGTGAAACATAAGTTTGACGGAAACGCAGGGAATGCGTCTACTTGATGAGTCCCAGGGAGGGCAAAACCGGTCGTGGTCTGTCAGGTGTGCGGATATGTACTGCTGATGAGCTCCAATAAGCGCGAAATTCGAGTCCACTGATTCCCCCCTTTTGTGTGGACTCACCAGAATAATTTCGCCAGGACAGGAGGACGATTGTTCAGACGAGAGTCCTATGAGTAGGTATTCTACAAATCCCGCAACCACCAACACTAGAATGAAATTTGTCAAGCTGTTCTTGGCACCCAACAGCCCAATCAGCAGAAACGGCAAGAAGAGCCCTGGGAAACATTTTTTCTTGAAGATGGTGACTTAATCATTGTGTGACTTAATCAGGTAGACAACGCGGATCCACTGAAACACCGAGAAACCTTAAGTGTGAGGCTGAAAAGACAAACAGGGAAGAAATTGGTTTCACAGAGTGTCTGAAAAAAAAAGATACTATCCAGCAAGAAGGTTGAACGTTTGAAGCGAGACACTCCTAAATCACTGTATTTCACAGACAGACCTCACTTTTTTCCGTTACAGATAAGACGTTGGAATTTGCCGGTCCAGTGCTACTCCTTGTTAACATTACTTTAAGGCTTCAGCGGTCTGGTTGTGGTGTTTCATAGCTTCTCAGAATTCGTTATCGTCCTATAGGCAATATAATAATCATCGACCACGCGTTTAGCGTGAACCCAACTTATGACTTATTTCGGGTTGTTACATGGACAGGCTCCTGGGCGTCAGCACCAGTTAGGACACCGAAAAGAACAGGTATCATATAATAGACATTTTGTTGGACGTTGCGATATAGTATGAAGAGGGCAGTATGGTTTGGACACTATCTTGAATGGACACGAAGCAAAGTAGTGGGAATATGTTCCACCGTTCAGTGCAAGTGAAGTTTGCATAAAGTGGTCCAAAACCAATTGGTTCAGAAGGTTATCTGTAGGCATTACCCCACAAAGCTTCAGGGAGATCAAAGGTCTCTATGTGTTTGATGCTTTCTAAAAACAGGTTGCATCTCTAATTCAACAGTTTGTTCGAAGGATCCCATTTGCAAAGTTCTGAGGATTAAGAATCACACATTGATTTGTGCTTTTTTGAACTGACACCCTTACGGTTCGGAACAACACCAATATAAAATTCTGTACATGATATCGTCCAAATGGAATCGGTTTCTGCGCCCAACTGTTTCTGCCTGTTTGCTCGTCCAGGCAGACTAGTAAGGTCGTAACCCCCAAAGTAACCGCCCATTTAACCTTGTGTACTGGGGCTACGAAAGATTCTGACCAATAAGTATCAAGAGCGAGTTTTTGGGGTGCCAGAATGAAAGTTTCCAGACCTCAGCAATTTAAATATAGCCTAATATAAAGAGAAGCCTAATATTTGAGCTGGAAGAAAACGAAACTGTACTGTTAGGCTAGATCATTTGAAATGACCGGACATTTCTTTGACGTTTTATAGATTATTGCTGCGTGGAAACTTTTAATCTATTCTGGTGTTTTTGACTATTTTTATCTCAACAGCTCAAACGGAACTGAGAAGAACTTCCCTCGGCCTCAGAAAATCAGACGCTCTTCCGAAGGACTCAGGCTTTGGAGGGAAAAACAGACGGACATTGAAAGAGAGACTGCACACGCCGTTAGATTTCTATGTTTCTGACGATCCACTCCAGTCCTATCTCTCGCGGTTGTCTTCGTAAAAAAGACTTCATCATATGTTCCTGATTTTGTGACAAATGCTGCCATGTATACCACTTTGCCACATATATTTTAATTCCACAAGTTTCCTTTACATTCTCGACCCAAACGGATTGCTATCACTTCACTGTAACAAATATATACAAGTGAGACTGCCACATGTATTCTCCGCTTAAAGAGCTTTTTTCAAATTCATTGAGTATCTGCATCGCGGTCCACGCAGGTGTGGACGCCGATCGCTTTACCCAGACAGCGTGCATCCAAGAGATCTCGGAATCCCAGAAAAATTGTTTCAGGAGTTTTTTGTTCAGTAGCAGGTTCAATCGCACATAGAGGACCAAGTGCGCGAAATTCAAAAAATATAAGCTCTTGGATGGGCCTGTATGGTGCTCGACCCTTTGCTTGGTGTAGATTCATGTATATTTGCTTGCATTGAGCACATTCTGTCCACTACCAAGGGTAGAAAACCTCTGCTTCTTCCAAATCATTTTGAGACTAATCAGTGGGTGGCGATGGATCGAAACCGTAAAACCACTGCTAGTCGAATCGTTAAGTGCTCAAAATACTTTGTGGGCTTGAGATTCCTCGTGGGTTTCACACTGCTGATGTTTCCCAACAAGGATGAAACAGCTGTGCAGTGATTCTGGACTTTTCAGCATTTTTTGGTTTCACTTTCAGGACAATCTCTCCGACAACAATAAATTCAGGTAGAAGGAGTCCTGGGTAAGTCGATATTTCATGGCCCTCCAAGCGTTCCTCTTGACGAAAACTCGCCGTGCTATGCTGTTTATTGCACAATTGGGTTAGTGAATTTTGGATGCCTGGGCATAAACATTTATTCAATGTGGGGTATCTATTTATCCTTGGGGTAGCATTCAGCATGCGTACCCAAGGGAAGTTGTCTGTTTGCTGTGTCACATTTAGTTACGTTGTCTGTTGATGCAGTATCCATACCTTTCAACCTCCCAGGCCAGGATTTGTTGAAAACGAATCAATTCCTGTCATTTTTGGTTGAGTGAATGGCGATCAGTTCGTGTGAGTTATGCACAACTAAGAGAATGCGGAAGTTTATGATTCGGACGAATTCAGCAGTCAAGGGTTCGTCTATACAGTATTTTTGGAAACGTCAATCCCTGATTCAGATAGCAATGCCCACCTTTCAAAAAAGTCAGTTTGAAAGAGTCGATTTTGATGAATTGGTTTCCAGAACTAAACATTTTTTCATGTGTTAATCTATCAGATAGCAAAATTCGTTTCACCCATGCAAATAGATAGCACTTGGTGCACTGTATATCTAGAAAAGCTGTTGTGTTTTTTTTTTGAAATCAGGACTGAAAGTGCAGGGCATTTGTTTTCAATGGGACAGTCAGAAATTTAGCTTTGACAGACAAACTTTGTTGCAACAAGAGTCTTCTCATTCCATCCGACTTGGACCGGATTTACTTTCTGTTTGATGGTAAACTTGCAGGTTCTTGTATTTCAAGACAGCAATCTGGTGCAGTTTGATGGAATACTGAGTGAAAACAACCGGTGTCACGCTAATTCGTTCGAGCGTGATACTAAAGAATAGAATCGCAATGTCATTTTAGCGGTAAATTTGGCTTACGTTTTATTTAGCGATTTAGATGACCCAAACAAGGCAATGCCCATTTTCTTTACTGCCCAGAGTCGATTTTGCAAAATCTGTATGCAACGCGTAACCTCGTTGTAGAAGAATTACTCAGAACAGGGAAAATGTAACTTTCTACCTTGATGATCTTGTTTGACAAGGTTTCTATTCACTGGCAAACCAAGATAATGGTGAAACGCTTAACGACAAACGGTAAAGTTTGATTGTTCCTCACAAATTAACCAAGAGTCTTTTGGACTGGAAACTGTTTTGTTGGACGAAAATGAGGGTAACTAACAAGGCAGACAGTAAACGTCCATTGAGGAGGGACTGAATTGTGGTAGGATGGAAACAACTGCATTTGAGACAAAACTGCTTCGTCGCCAACCTTGATTGGTTGGTGGAGTCGTGAACGGTTACTTGATTTTGCAAAACAAATATATTTGCAAACTCAACTGAATCACTGCTGAATCCATCGTTTGTGCTATTCTCCAACTGAATGTGCTGCACAAAGCCGCCTCTTATTTCAATGTGTTTCGTCTAGGTAGCCCGATTTGTAAAACCACAATTGTCGCTGCGCCTACTGGTGGTGAACGAGGGGAGACAGCTTATCACTCTATCACCCTAGCCCTCAACCTCTTTCAACCTTCTTAAAGCTCATCATGTAGGTGAAGTTAAATAGTCTCCGTCAAACCTATGTTCTACATGAACAGAAATTGGACAGGTTTTGACGAACACTGTCATTTGCACGCATGTTTGGTTTTGACAAGGGATTCAAAGGAATCATACTGAATCCCTCATTTGTGGTGTTTTACTTCAACTGAATGTGCTGCACTTGGACGCCCGTGCTTCAGTCTGGATATCGCATTGCGCTGTTGTCTAGACGTAACACTGTACTCATAGGGTTACTGAAAATCCTTCGATATTCCACAACCTGTTTTGCTATTCTTAAGGTTTATCATGTACGTGAGTTCATCAGTTTCAGTCACCTGTATATTATATTTAAAGACCAAACCTACGCAGTTGGAGAATTATACTCATTTATAAAGTTAGTGGTAACAAGACACTCAAATTAATATCAGTTTAATCATCGTTTATAATATAACGCAACTTAATGTGCTGCAGAGTTATCATCTCATGATTCATCTGACACAATATTCGAGATATGGAAGAAACACATTTTTCAGTTAGAACATCTCGTTGATGCCCTTTACTTGACGCGTCAGAACAGGAGTGAAACCGGCAGTGGGCTGTGGAAGAGCTTTCAACAATCTTGAAATTAATGAAGTTTCGTGCCAAGGAGAAACAAACTAATATTTCTGGGTTAGTAGAATCTAAAACGCAGGTGGGCCTTCGTGTAGCACAATTTGTCAATAATGTTCAGACAAGTGGTTAACCGGTCCGGAAGGCTTCTCTAAACTCATCGTTTCCAAGGTAGGAGATCCTATTCCTGGGACCGCTAGAAGGCATATCCAGCCACTTCCTTCAAGATTGAGGCGGCACCTCCAGCTGACCCCTTTTTATATCACCATGGTTTTAGACATTCGGCGCAAGCATACTTTTATATGGTCAAGCTCCCTTAGAATCCACCGACCAAAAACCTGAAGTTAACCACATATATAGACACATCTTTCTTGTTCGTGCTGTTAATTTCAGAAGTCCCAGGAGCAACCAATAGGTAGGTGTTGCCAAAAGCATCTTGCTTTTTGAGCATCACTGAGGAACTGAGGAAGGTTTTAAAACTTCAGTTGGTATTTCACCCTAATAGTGAAGTCACTCTACGTTCAAACCCCGATTATCACAGAATAATCGTTTTGCCATCATTAGACATGCCGAGGATTGCTCGTTTGTGAAATCCTAAGCATTTCGGTTTAAGTTGATAATTTGTCACTCTAGGAGCTAGTCAGTATAGGGTTACGCGGCGTGTACTTCATGATTAAGTGATGGATAACGTGAGACCTTGTGCAGTCGATTAACCAGGCATGACAAGATGGTATTGTGCGCAGTTGCTTACCAGGGGTTCCGACTATGAAGTACCAGGAGGTACTCATTTTTTCATTATTCCGAATTTGTTGCTGGACAAATTGCGTGAAGTATTATGACTGACTGAATTCGACGACTTGCGTTTAACAGTTCGTTGATGGGCGAAGCTGAAGACAACCACAGCATATCCAAAGATAGACTAACCAATGAATATATTTGGACTTTACTTCCAAAGCTTATACGCAACCTTGTGTGCCAATAAGGCTCAGAATGTAACTCAGAATGTTACTCAGAGTCTAACTACTGACAAAATGTCAGTAGTTCATAAGTATGCAGGTCGGGGTCAACAATTTCTTTAGAGGAGTTAGTAATTGTGCAATAGTGTACTTCTCGCTAGTTTTTGTATGGTGTTCACCATCATCATTATCATTCCCAGCAATGACAGATGAGAACAGTGGTGCTTCACCGCCATAATCTGGTGTGCAGATGGAAGCATCACTATAATACTTCAGCAATTAATACGAAAAGAACACCATGAGCAGACCGAAAATGTCTCCCAGTATAAATGAACTATACATACTCGTGTTTTAGGCACAAGTAGGGCACTATAAATTCGCTTGCCCCGAATTATCTACTAAGCTGTTTCAAGAATAGAAAGACAGATATCCGATGGTTTGTTGTGTGGCTAAGAAATGCCAAGCTGACAGCAGTTTGTTGCAAAGTTTTGTAGCTTTTTCAATATTGTAGAAGAAAATCACCTCGGCCCCGGAGGGGAATGTTGCACAACAAGCCATCTTTCTCTCTTTGACGTTATTCTGCTATGGAGCATGCCTCCAAAAATCTTGTTTAACGAGGGCTTTAATTAGAACAGTTGCATTTTTTTCACAGATGATAGTTTGGCATATGCAGCACACGTCTTCACCCGAGAATTTTCAGGTTTCGTTCCAGTGAATGCTACCTTGAACCTTGCTACAGCCAAGGTTCGTTAAATTGCACATGCATATATCAGCCAGCGTGCGACCTTTGTAGAATGTTTTTGAAGAACGAGTGTAAGCCATTAATCGCTGTATCAAAG
This sequence comes from Opisthorchis felineus, assembly GCA_004794785.1. Taxonomy (NCBI): domain Eukaryota; kingdom Metazoa; phylum Platyhelminthes; class Trematoda; order Opisthorchiida; family Opisthorchiidae; genus Opisthorchis; species Opisthorchis felineus. The sequence continues at coordinate 346,236 of SJOL01008319.1, read as the reverse complement.
CAAATTTCGGTTCCTTGTTTTTCTGTTTTTGTGTCCAAAGTCCACTTGGAACATAAATTCTGGGGAGTTGAGCAAAACCTACCATTTATCATATCTGTAGACACTAGGTGATATCCACTTTAAATTAAGACATTGGTTGATTAGAAGAAGGCGTTTATGAATGAAAATTTTGGCAAAGGTATCTTGTACAACGAGATAAAATTAAGGATGAAATTGTCTCAGGCAAATTAAACAAGTAGTCGCGAAATTTTCAAAGCTCAATAAGTTCACTGGCTAGGGGCCAAACTAAAAAAACAAATATTTTGCCTAAAAATGATTTTTGGGATGCCTGGAAGCCTTTTCGCCAACGGATGCACTGATTGGCTTACTATGCAGTACCATTAGGGAAAGTTCTTCACCCTCCCAAAATTCCTCTCTACCGTGATGGCATTTATTTTTTGGGTTTATTTTATACAGTCATATATAATCACAAGCTTCGCTACGTTTTACGCAGCTCATGCTGCCTGGGGCTTTTGGGGCTTTTTTCAACAATTATTGCAGAATTAGTAGTAATGTAAGGCTGCCTCCTGAAGAGCGGACAGTCTATACAAGCTGAGCATTTTCGATATATTCAAATAGGAGTTCCTTTTAGCGGAATCCATGAAAGTCCCACAGGGGTGTTCATAATCTTATTCCCCACAAGGCTGCTTTCCTGTCCCAAATCTGGCCTTTGCTACTGCAAATCAGACCAACTTTGTATAAATGCAAAACTCTCTCATAAACTTCATCATGGGATGCCTTCTTAAGCGTAGTGACTTCAAGTCAAAAGCGATTTCGTGCTGAGAAATCATTTATACAATAGAGGTCAAAATGCATTTACGCTTTCTTCCACTTAGCTAACCGATCGTCGCGCGTGCATCATGAAATTTTTTCTGCCGACGGCATACTCATGTGCTGCTTAGCAAATATGACCAAGATAAATCAACTATTATGGGAGAGTCAGCATCCAAATACGTAGGCTTTCAAGGTCGATTTCTGGTTACTGAACGAGGCTTACTTTAGAGGACCATTTCGACGACCCGACACTAAAAACCGTATAGACGCCTTTGAATTACCAGACCCTAAATATCTGCGGAATTGTCGTTTCCGGAACGTAGATGTAAACAGAAACTCTCTATTTTTGTGATTAATTGAGGGAAGACTACACGGAGCGTTGTCTTTTAAGAAATCATTTTGTTTTGTGCCTCTTTATGGCTAGGTAGATAAGCGAATGTTTAAATAGCACCCGCGGGGACTTTTTAACCTAACGGACAAGTCAGAATGTTGAGTTGAAGCGAAAATTATGACTTGGGAAAAAAACGAAGATTCGGTACAATTGTATTGAGGGACGCGTTCACTCAAGTGTCACTAGGTTTCTTACTCAGCAATCATTTCTGAAACATGAGCAAGTTTTACGATGTCTCGACTCATTATTTCACCTCAACTCTATCATCCAGTTACTAACAATCGACAATTTTGAATACTTCCACCTATGGTTTGGATATTGCCGAAAAAAGCAAGGTTGTAACAAATTTTTCATGTGCCAAAACGGTGTTAAATCACGTATTCGATGGAACCACAAAGCAGACCGGTAAATGTTTTCATCAGATCCGCACGTTCGAATTGCTGTGCTCAGGCATGTTTCAAATCTAATGATCTAATGATCTAAATCTAATGATCTTTCAGTACCTAGCTTTCATGCCACCCGAAGGAAGCAGAAAGACTGAAACAGTGCCAGATTGCCCAAGCATAGACAGAAACAGTCGAGATTTCTAGGTTGGGCTTCAGCCACTAACATTCCAGCCAGTAAGTTCTCGCTTTATCCACCGAGCCTTCTTAAGCCCATACTGATTCCAAACGACCGTCTATAATTGATTTTTTTCCAAAATCATATCCGGCCTTAAAAATCAAGATTAGATTTCAGTTGTACCGTTCGGAATTTCAAGATCTTTGAACCAACCAGAAAATATACTTGCTTACACTAAGTTCCTTCCGGCTGGGTGGACGGAAATGACTTTGTTTTTCCCTGCCAATTGCCAAAAACCTTTTGAAATATTTAAGCATCCATTGACGTATAATCATCGATGGGCAAACCTATTGAAAGCTTCCACTGTGGGCACGCGTAAGTCTAAGTGTGTACTTGGTCAGTTCCGGCGACTAATTGAACAAATCGATATGATTCCTCAGACATAGAGAGCAAAAATAAATAAAATGACTGATGAAATCCTTTTGAAGGATTCGCATTTTCATAGCTCAATGAGAATACTGAAACGAAAACCGTACAATGCATCTCACACTAGGCAAAAACTTCATTTGCATAGTCTGTTGTTGGCTTTAAGTTATTACTCATCAGGAATAAAATTGCGGAAGCCGAAAGAACATGGTCTGCTGTAAGACGACGAGCTTTTACACAGTTATTAAATTCCTTTGCAACGTAAGCACTAGGAAGCCTTTGTGGCGTACATTATGGGCAAGAAGGAACTGTATCGAACCACCATTTCGAGCAATGTTCTCAAGCACATAAAAAAAAGAAAACTTTAAATCCAGTTGGCACTAAAATGAGGAAAGATTATATGGGCTTCAGGGGACCACACTGCACCGATGGGCGCAATGGATAGGGGCTAAATACCAACTTTGTGCAATCTTTCTATACAACTCAAGTCAGTGTTACTAAATCAACGGCACACTTTCAAATCTTGCATGATTTAAGTGTGCGGATACGAAACAAATGTCGGCCGGTAAAAGCTGCCGCACATCCCTAAGTTCTCCTCAGAGGTTGCTTTGATTGTGCAGAGAAGAAGTACATTTGTTTTGTCCACCAAAATCCATTGGTTCTACCGTGTATGTTATTGCGTCCCAGAGTGGAAGGCCAAGAATTTGATAAACCATAAGTCAAAATCAAAAGTGCTGCGCCGAGTAATGTTTTTCATTATTTCAAGTTGAGTTTGCAACAAATTTAAACTCCACGCGACTGGAAGATGAGTACTGATCATTTGTCTTCAAACAGGTTGTGCAAAACAAATCCAAAGATAAGTCTATTTAATAAACACACATTTGCATATCAACTAGGTTTTGATAGGAGACTCTGCTGAATCCCTCGTTTCTGGTATTCTTCAACTGAGTGACCTCCAAGAAGGGAGAAACCGGTCGTGGGATGTCGAAGATTTATCAGCAACCATGTGAGTAGTTTCCTTTCTGAAAATAATTCTATTTAATTTGAATTCCCGCAGGACGAAACCGGTAAAGTAACAGGAGCAATAACCGAATAGAAAACGTCTGAACATAACATAAACAACCGATCTTTTCCTGTGAATCTCGAATAAAAATTCTGGCATGGATAATTGGAAGATGCTTGGGCACTTTTAGGGAGCGTTTAAAACCATCCATATAAAGAAATCTGACAAATAACTACTCCTTAATGAGGAACGAATTCACAATTTTATGACGCCAGTGGCGAGAGACTAGAGTCGCAGCGGAATCTAAAAACATAACGAATGTTACAGAAAGAGCCAGTTCTACTGTGCCTCTGGCTTTAACGAAGCTTTGATGTGAACACTTCACACTGGTCATAAACGAAATCAACCAAGCAGTGTTTCGATCCAGTTTGAAGACAACTGTCCTCCGGAAGATTGCCCACACCCCGGAATATTGCTCGCAAATGCGAGGTTTCAAGAAAATTGCCGTCTGTGTCTACCGGTCTGATGTGAAGGTTTCGAACATGATAGTGGTTCTGCAGAGTAAAGCAAGCCGTAAGTTGCATGAGATCATTCTGTGTGATTGGTTGCAGAATTCGACCGGTAACCACTCATTTTGCTTATTATTAGTGAGGCCCAAACCTCGGTCATGTAGCACAATTTGCTTGCTGTTCGTTCCAACCTATTGCAGTCGACCGAATGAACAAAGTAAATAGCAGTACAAGTTTACACTTGGAATACCAGGGCATTAAACATTTACAGCCTGCAAGTGCGATTAAAAATTCTTGCCAACTGATGCCTTGATGATCCATGTGTAGTATCCTTCGGACGTCTTACTGCATTCCGCTTGGAGACGTTTTCCTCAAAGTGGGACTTGTGCGTGAACCAAGAATGTTTCACTTCGGGTGCGCTCAAGAATCTTGAACAGTGCAAGAAGTGAGAGAAATGTGATCATTCCACCCAAATCACAATATAACTTTTAGCCAGTAGAGCTTTTTACTAAAGTTTACTTTGTGTTGACGAATATCTACTCAATTAGGGCCAGCGGATCTAGAAAATTCTTCCCAATTTCTTAGAATTCAAGTGTTTCAGATCTCCTGGTTCCAAACTGCTGGGTGCTAAGGCATGTCTTGTCATACTACAGGTTTGTGGAGAATACCAAGTTCAACTATTCTGCAGAGAACTTGTCCGCTTGTTCCAAATTCCGGTTCCGGCATTGGTAAGTCCATGTTGCTGAACTTACTTGGGAGTCTGATACTCATTACTATGTAACCTTCATAGCAGTTCACTGGTCGTACAACAGTTTGCAGGCGAAGTGCAGATAGAAGCATCTTTCATGTATAATGCGAGTCGGATAGTTCTGAAAGTCGGGAGGAAGCACGTCCTGATCTGATTCATGGATTTTAATTGATCACAGACTTCCATTTCATGAGTACACTTTCACTCAATCGTTCTGCCAAGCAAATTTTGTAGAATTCGGTTGGTCAAAACATTTCAGCCAAAGCAACTTTTCCGCAGTAGCTTTTAGCTTCCAGTTCTACTCGAGGCTTAGTTCGTTAGACACTGATGACTAATGAACCGGGATGAAATATGTTTGTGCATATGCTTTACAACATTGTAAACCCAGTTATTTTTACAGGACTTGAAACCAGTAAGCTTATGAACACCCGATGCAGCTAAAAATGTCTAAGTTTTTTAGAACGCTCTCACTGATGCGTGACAAACATTCTGTTGGGTGGAATAACTGCTTAAAACGTTCATTTTTGATACAAAAGCTCTCTCAAATCAAGTGACTGGGTTCCGAGTGGAGGGCTCTGTCGCGTATTAAGGAGGAAGGAAAGCAAACGGCTAGGAGACCTTGTTAGCGCAGATTGGTATGTGTTAAGACCGATGGACAGGGGGAGGTCCGTCTGAATTTGGGCTGGGTCTTCCGATTCACTTTAAGTGAGGATCCATCCTGGGTGTCGTTCAGAATTCTTGTTGATTTGTGCGGGTAGACGAGTACTACGACAGTTTGGTGAATGAGAGGGATCATGTGAATCTGGGTCATATTTTGTCTTCCGGAACATCTGCGCAGATTCCTTTTGACTGACTACTGCACACCACCATGTGTTATAAGTATTTGTTTCTAATGGGTGCAACGTCGATTCGTCACCTGAATGAGTTGCATAATCAACGCTGACAGAAAACGAGTGATATCAACTTTCAGTATACGCAAAGAAGTGACATTCACTGTCAGCTGGAGAGAGCATTCGTGATCAAACTTGATCAAACTAGTCGTGAGGTTTGCGGTCTAACTGACGATAGGCATTGGCGGAGTGGAAGAGCTGCCCAAACGTGGCACTATGGAAAGCCAGTGTTGCAAGAACCGGCGAAATCGGTCATTTCCTGTAGAAAATGCTGTGTGGTAGTTTCGAGTGATACTCCCACTCTGTATGGACTGCTGTTTTGCGGAAACCCTGACATTCTCATCGAATTACCCAACACTTTGGGTAACAGAAATGGAAGTACCGAAAAAGTGCGTTTTGTTTTAGTTCCATTAGGAGAGTGCGCATGCATTTAACCCATTTGGACACACACTGGACGTACAATGTAGCACTACGGTAAACATCTGTTACATCACCCATGTCAATCATGTGCGCTGTGGACTACCATTTCGACGCCCCGGGTTCAAACCTTATATGAGTAACTTCAGCTTAGCTGCTGACCAGCGCTGTGATAGTCTGTACATGTGCCGTTTCATTACGGTTGCCTGTACATCAACCTTGATAGAACCTATGATCAAAAGGTCGTCGGGGTTTTGGAGAAATACAGGGCACGGAGCTGAACTCCAACCATCGACCAATGTGTTAGCTTGGTACAAACGGCAGCATACTCTGACGCTTTTTGAGGCACTACCGATCGTGATATACACAATACCACACGTAACATCCCAGCTTTCACACTCACTCATAAGTCTTTCTAAATTCATCATTAGGTGAATATCGACATTTTTACATTTTAAGGAAATTTGCGAATATTTTTAATCTGGAAGAGAAAATGTACCCATCTCCTTGTCTGGAGATGACCGGGTCGCCTGGGATCTGCTATGCTAAGAATGGGTAACGTCCACAGCGGAAATGAAGCAAACATCGGCTCATTTCTGAATCATCTCGCCCAACGTCTCCTTTTTGAAGTCTTTAATTAGTTTGTCCAGGGTTTGGAAATGGTACTTGGTGAGCCTAATGTGTCTGGCGTTCCAGTATACTTAAATGTGTACACTTTATTGAGAGAGGAATTTTTATTCACTTCCTTCCTAACATAGTGTGAACCAACTAGAAAAATTACTTCAGGACATGATGAGGATTCAATCAAACCTAGTTCCGCATTTAGAGTACACCACTGGCCGCCTAGTTATCTAACCGAGATCCGTTCAACGTCAGTGCTCGGTCACCACTGGGGCTCGCTAACAAAAAGTGAGCTCATACCCACAGAAACCGTTTATACGCTCATTAAGTCTTCCAAGGTGCGATCACCTAACCGTATGCTCTACAGACCTAACCCGAAATGTTTACTCTGTTGTGGCTACGGAATCTCCTTGTCTGTTTGGCTTGCTTGTAGCTTTGGGATTGTTTTATGACCTCCTCGTTTGCACCAACTAGAATATTCAGTTAATTAAAATATATTGTTCATTAGTTTTTTGCAGTTAAACAGTGGCTCTTATGCCCGTATATGTAAACCCAAAAAAACATTCTCTTTAATCAAGCCACTGTATAAATGACAAATCGCGAGGAATTCACTGGCAAGACATTCGTGGGAGTATCCAGTACCGCTGTTGAGTCATACATCCACACCTGGAGAGACTACACCTAAATTAACGGGATTGACTAACTTTACATGTTACAGCTTCTACTACACACTCACCGTCCGTTTATCCATGGGAATAGACGGTTTCCTGCTGTAAAGCTACTGAGTGGGGAAAGCGCGGAGTTACACCGAAGAATAAAGTAGCTAACTGGAGAAAGCATTATTTTTGTTGAATGTGGTGCCAGTGCCCGTTACAATGCCGTCATATTTGGGTCAGCTGACGGCTCTGAACAAATCACTACGTGTCTTTCCACCCGGGAGAGTGTTTTGGGTGTACATAGGGTTCCCAGACTCTCTTACTCCAGGCCAAGATGCTTCGTCCATCCTTTGTGTGTCAGTGCCGAAGTGGCATTCAGCCCACCAATAATCCGAGCCAAATAGTTTGGTTGATAACATCCCACCGGGTTTTACTCCAGGGTAATACAGTACTGTGATTCTTGAAAAACATGCAATATACAAGGATTCTAAAGTTCACCGTATTGAACGCTCTCCCCTCTGCTTGAGCTCAAAGCTTAAGCTCCAAGCAAGATAAAAATTTCTGGTACAAGGTGCATTAAAAACTGCCATCCCAAGATACTTCGATTCTCCCTTGAGTCTGTTTCATACGAAGTGTCCACAGAACGTGAGTATTCCTCAAGTTGCTACATCAGTCAGATATGCTCTACAGATCTAGACCGAATTGCTCATTTCTACTTTTGGAGTTTTGGAATTCCTGAGCTGATGCAAAAAATTGCGTTGCACACCATTTCGTCAGTAAATTTATTGTAACACTGTCAACAAGGTGTGAGGCAACGAGCGACGATCACTGCATGTGATCACACGTGAAGACTTTCATTATTACTGGATACTTGTGAGCGTGAGGTGGTGGTCTATAGCTCATAAAACCACTCAAGCATTTACGAAAACTCAGTCCTATCGACCAAGTTTTGAGCGTCATAAGGCGAGGTCTTCAGACCAGGATAACTAGAATGTCGTTTTTGGGGTAGACGCCTTGATTGGTGATTAAGGGATGCTGGTTGGCCGTCCAGTGACGTTAAACCAAGCGACGTTTCCGAACCGTGATACAAAGTCGGTTGGGAATAAAAAGCACCAGTGCTACGGTGCCGCGATTTGCACAACACAAACTAGATAGAGCTGTATGAAATTGCTTTGTAATCCGGCAGTGGGAAAGTGGAGGTTTAGTGGGTTGAAATAAGATTCATCCGTAGTGTACAAGCAACTGCGAGTGCCGACAATTTTCCTTCAGTTTACTACACCCCATATTCCAGCAGACGTCGGTCTACGAAGTTCTGATGGATTGTTTGTGCGCTGAATGATCACGGGTAAGTATCCCGACCTGTCGAGTTCAAATGCACAACCAGGTTCATTTTACAGGTTGCCATGTCCTTCACGTGGAAAAAACCATGTGCTTGCATGACGATTACTCAGTTACGCGGAATTCTCACCAGCAGTTTTGACCACCATGTATTCTCGAATTAAATGCATATTTTTGCAATCAATAGACTTCAAGGAAATATCCGGGGAAAAAATTGCTGACATCGTTAGCTCGACAGTATGAACCGGGCGTTGCTCTGCAAGCCACAACTTTAAGACAACCAAAAAATTAGAAAATCCATCAGATATCTCTGTGTAAGAATCGAAGATGAGTTGTACGACTGGTTATTCTAACTAGCGTTTATGCTCCACCTAGGTGACACTCTGACCAACGAAGTACCTCCTCTTTAATCCCGATCACCTTCAATTCTCTGACACAAAACATTTAGTTCACATGTTTTACCGTAGCTTCACTTCACTTTCAGCCATATCGTTTTGTCACATGAGTGTTAGCTTCCTAAGCACACTAGGACTTCGATGGACTCCTTCAGTATTCGTGGATATCAAACGACCAGGACTTCAGAGAACTTCTAGGTTCTCCTGAACCCCCAAATGCAAACCAACACCAGTGAAACCTGTGGTTTACAAGGATGTATATATTGGATGCTGGTAAGTAGTCCGTTTGTCTCTTGGTCTGTTCGAAAACTGGTTTGTATAGCCCAGGCTTGAAGATTGCTAATCGGGTGGCGTCAGGTTACATCAGGTGTAATGAAGTGTTTCCGCAGATATTCATGAATGAACTGTAGCTGTTGTGGGTGGTGTGAAGGTATATCAGCCGACGAATGTCTTCCCTTGAGAGCTGTTTTAAGCATAGAACGCCGAAATTTGTTGGCAGTGTTGGATTTCGGCAACCCCCTTGCCTTGATTTCTTGTGGATCGGGTGGTCGTTGGTCCGTTCGCAAAGCTAGGCAACTGGCTTTCTCATGACAACAAGCCCCACATGATTTCAGATCTATTTATGCCATGAAATCTCTCGAAAAGCATAATTCCGCGTAGACTAATCTATCGACTGATGACAAATCATCCAGAATTCTTGGTTCATGCAGGCTGAGTGAAAAGCTGTGCCAAGAGAACAACAGATATTTAAGCAACAACCGCTTAATGCAACCTTTTAACGCATATTTCCGTGCACTGTCATGTCAGGTAAAGTTTGTCTAAATTGTCTAACCTGGCTAGCGTCCACAACACTTGCCCAAAAAATCGTCTGCCGTAATACTGAATCAAATACCGTTTCTGTTGATACTTTCACAATCAGGTATTTCGTGCTGTATCCAACAGCACGTTTTATCGTTAGGTACATGAGTTTTAACGCCCACCTGAGAATTAAAACCATAACCAACAAAACTGTTACAGTAATGTAATAAAATTTTACCAAGCAATACTTGCATTTACTTTCTCTCCTGATAGTGGTTTCCGAAACGTGATTTATTTGTTCCAAAGTGCTTTACCCTCAGGATTTCAGTGATCAATATAGGATGTATGGGTAGAAAACGATCACAGCAGTTGAGCTATAAAAGGCTCGACATTCAGAGAGAAATGGAACGAAGAACATGTAAGTCTGGAGGTGGTTGAACACCGAAAGCAGTTCTTCATTCATAGTTATTTTGCACTTTGATATTTTGTCCATATAAATAACAATATGACTTCTGGCTTTTAATAAAGTGACACTATCAGTTTCAACTGTTTTTTTCAGGTTCAAAATGCGTGCATTCATCGTTGTACTGGCCACACTTCTCATCATGTTCCAAGTAACTGATGTATCGAGTGAGTGATGTGTTTTTGAGTATGTTTTTTTTGGTTTTTTTGCAAGCGGCAAAATTTGTTTTGCATACCGCAGTTGCCTGGCTTCTGTATGGTCAATAATTTGTCTTCCCATGGAATAACGCCAGGTGGATTGTACTAACTCACCGTTTTACAAGATTTTAAATAAGTAAATTATCGAATATCTTCATCGTTTCTTGTGGCTACGCCTACCGATCACAGTAGGTCAAAACTCTTCGGAGGAAACCTTCTTCCAGCATTCAAAGTTAAATTGCATGACAACGAATATAAATCTGAAATCTTAAGTCAAATCCTGTCACCTGGGAATAACTTTCAGCTGATTTGACGTCTCAAAAAAACCATTCTACATTTATAATGATTTTGATGTACATCCTATTAGACACGGTTTCCGGTCGATCCTTGCTCAGCACCTTGCCCAGTAGTGCAATGTTTCCATCCAATGAGGAGCATATTATCACTACGCAAGTCCACCTTATAGCAACTTACAGAATAACTAGTTCTATTTATATTCCGCTATTCTATTTTTCTGTGACTAATATAACTACATCCAGAAGTGTTGGGTTTCAGTGGTTATTAAAAATTTGGTTGCATTCTTTTGGCCTTTAAGAGTCATATTTGTCCGTAACCTTATTTGATGTTCACAGAAAGTTCCTGAGCTTTACTGAGCTTTGCTTTTTCTTTTCTCCTTTGAAAGTGGCAAGCGGTAAAAGAGACGAAGAATTGGTGGACTTGATTCAACCGTATTCGCACACAACAGTTCAGGAACCTGTTACTTCAGAACAACCGGCTTCAGATGATGCATAACACTGGTCTCGTTGCTACAAAGATCACCGTATACAAGCAGAAAAATATATAAATCCTTGGCATTTTTTCTGTCGCGGACTTTTCTTTGGCAAATCCAAATCTAGGTCATCATCAAATTGGAAATGGAACTGCACTACATTTGGTTGAGCAAACTTTTCTAGAGTCGATGAATAGCGTCTAATAAGCGAATGAAAGTTGTAAATAATGGCTCTGTAATCCCCGAATTCAGTAACCCATCATCATTATAAACGACGCTCTTTCGTCGGCATTGGCTTCATGTGCAAACGTCGAAAGCGACTGCAACGCAAGAGACAGCTAAATAGTTTGGTAAATTTTGGTTTGCTTGGCCTATAATTCTGCGTGCAATTTAATCCATCGTGAGAGGAAGTCACTCTACTGAGGCATTTGGCAGCATACTCCATCGGTCACAACAGCAGCAGAGTGATCACCCTTAAAGAGGGATGCATTTTCCTCTATCCAATGGTGATACATCTTCCAGGAACTCCAGGCTTAACTAACTTGCTAGAACCCTAATGGTGGAAATGCTCGTTGACTAACACGTCTAGCAACATGAACTCAAACATTTTCATCCGACTAGCATCCTCTGTTGACTAGCTTATCTGCTATGCTACCAGCGGAATCATAAATAAACTGACAGGCGGCCGAAAAAAGTAGGCTGCAGTTTGAGAGTCAGAATACATCATAAAAACACTGCCCAGTTCAAGAAATGTGTTGGACAATACAGGCCACATCGGAAGATTTAGTTACGGCCCAAAATAAGGAACCGAGGTGTAAACATTAGCAACGATAAGAAAAAGAACACCTTCAATATAGACAGCCTCATAATTAAGTTGTGTATGAACCAAGCGGGCAGTGGACTGAAGTTTGACATTGTTTTGGAAGGAGAAATGACTTCACAGTGGAATGGCTTGAATCCATGCAGCCTCCTCTAGGCTGAACGCATAACTTCATAATGAGATCCCAAATGAAGTGGTCCCTTCATTGTATTCCTCGTGATCACTCCACACATTTGGTGGTAGCATAAAATCATTTTTTCACACAGGCATTGGTTGTCGTCTACCGATTCAACCACAAACAAATGCGCTAAGCGTGTTGTCCACACTATTGACTCTTCATTGTTACTTAAAGTGAATCAGCCAGCCTCCTTTTCTAATCTATCGATCACACAAATAAGACCTCTGGTTGTAGTCAAAAGTATTGTTGCGGATAGTTAAACAGAGCTACCACCATGATACTTGTTTGAGACTTCAGCAAAACGGTTTTGAAAACATTCCGGACGCGATTTGAAGTGCTTATCTGTTACTGAGATGTATCAAGTTACACGTGATTCTAGAGCTCCTGGACCGCAAACGTCAATCCTACAGAGAAGTAAGCTTGCGATATCAGTTGCGATCATGTGTTTGCAGATTCGTCTGTGTATAACTGAATCGGAGGCTGCTAACCCCGAGCAGCTGAACACATGTATTGGTCAAGATGTGTAACGTTCACACATTTGAGCCTAGAAATGGGCTTGTGCTGCAAGCGACAGGTTGAGCGAGAGTGAAACTACGCTTCTTTCACGAACTGTACAAATGCACGTCAGCTGTAAGTCATTAGGTCAACTCCGATGATGCCTCAGTTAGTAATCACATTTTGTTAAGAAAACTGCATAGTCTGCGTATCGATCGGCCCAATGCATCATTCTATAAACTTTGTTTTTGTTGGTGGGTAGTCACAATCCAAACGCGCCATCAAACGAGAACCTCTTGGATAAAAAATGACGTTTAAACGAACTCTATTCTAAAATTACCTAAGGTTTCTTCCTATTCAAAATGGTTATACATGTAACTGTTGTACATTCACGTGATAAGCGGGACAGACAGAAAACTCTCAGTTCATCCACAAAGTCACTGAGGTTTAAGCATGCATATAACCATCTCAATTGCCGTTCAAGGTCGGCCTTCAATACTCCGAACTTGTCATCTTCCAAACGTGATACCCTTTGGGGTGAGATGACTCAGATAGCTGGTCCGAAGCTCCTATTTTATGTAAAGTGAAAGGTTATTAGTCAAGCTATTAGGTTTCCGAAAGCCAGTAATATCGCTTCTACTGACCCCTAACCCTTCCTTTTTGGATTATTTCTTACACAATAAGTAGTACGAGTAACCTGCTTTATTGGGCTCGTCATTTTCATGGAAGCTCATCACTTGAAACAGGTGCAACATTCCTCGGACCACGAAGAGATTTTGTCGTCACTCACAGTCTCATCTTCTTTGAAGACAATTCGGTCAACTCTGTCGGATTAGATAAGACAACAACATAAACATTATAGCAATGAATACAAATTCCGTGGTAACCCAGCGTTCAGATAACAGGTTACAACTATTCCAGTAGAAAGTAATCTAAGAGGATTCGTTTCTAATTCCCAAACGTATCCGTCAATAAACTGCACAACCGTGTGAAACCAGTTCGAACTGACAGACTGTTGTACGTTTGCAAGTCTGGCCTCTCGAAAATTTTGTTTGTATTTAAATAGCCTATTTGATAACCGATCTGAAGGTGAGGGATTATTAGCTTATACCAAGGTGTAACCAAGCAGGATTTGTCTGCAGCAAATTTTTATAGAACAGTCTGAACACGTTTGGTGGCATTCGTGGCAGGATGACCCATTCTAGGTTGACCGGTCTAATTTGAGGGTGTGTGGACAGAGATTCAACATAAACAAAGAATACCAACATAAACGAGAGATTTAGTTGAGTTCAACCGAGTCTCCCAAAACCATCCTAGCGTGCAACTGTGAGTATTTGGTGACCTAAGAAAGTTTCTTCAGGAAGACAGCACGTAAAAATCCCTGCGGCTTTTTTTGTTGTTTAATGCTGACGTTCAACAGCTTCGCATAAGTTAATCTGCGCTCCGAGATGTCCATTCAACTGAAACCAACGTTCTTCATTTTGTTAGAGAGCAGAAGAGAATTTGATAAGTCATAAACTGAGGAGTTCAGGTATATGCAACATTTTCTACCCAGGGCACTTGCATTTTCGGATATCTGAAAGAGATCACTGTCTAGGCAGTTCTGGGAGTTTCACAAGCAGCCTATCAATAACGTTAGCTGGGAGTGCGACCAAAAGTCTGAAATTCTCGAAGTATATTAGAAGCTGGATTCTCATGGGGCAGATGGTCCAAGTTGTCACTGCACAAGAACGTCTTTTTCGATTCTTATTCGGCACGAAATGCGCTGCCGTGTGTTTCCGTTGGTACCTTCTTTGATACGTCGTAGTTATTTACATGATGGAACAGACGAATTACAAGGTTGCTCAAACATGAGATGGTCTAAGTGTAGCACACTGAGTTGAAGAGGAGAGAAGGATATTCGGTGAAAATCAGTTGAACCTCCCGCTGGCACCAACTTAACTTGTCCAAGGAGAATACAAGGTTAATGACCCTTAGCTGACAAACCCCAAGAAAGGTAAAATCGAACATGGGTTTTAAATGAGTTCTCCACAACATAGTGTGTTCCTCTCCTGGCAGTTGGTACAGGGTTAATACCATCCAGTAAAACCAAATCTGATCCGAAGGTTCCGTTTTTTTCAGTGAATCTGGCCGGATGAACCCTTCCACAAAACTTGGGATTTGTTGTCATGGACGTAGAGAATTACCTATAGAGTGGATTAGGTTGTATCTGGCGAGACACAAAGTCATTATCTCCTTGGACTAGAGTTTACTACCAAAGTGGGACTATCTGTTGTTGAATCACTGTGAAGTGAACCCATGAACAGACCTGTCGGCTCGGTAGTAAAAACAGGTTGGCGGAAGCCCATATGATGCAAACGGACAACTGTGTCCCCATCGGTTAATGCAGGACGTTCGGAGACACGAATCAGCAGGTGAAAGACCCGCAAAAAACACTCAGGCACAATCAAATCACTCTAATGAGGAATCAGAGATTCATGTACCGGCCACAAGCACCCTATCTTAACTATAGTATACAGTGAACCCTGGCCACAACCCCAAACTCAAAATTTGCCTGCTCCATTCGTTCTCACCGATGATTTGGCTACCAGTTTAGTCGACCCATGAGGATATTTCTTCTGGATGAACAAAAACTAACTTTATGTCAACGACAAGTGGCATATGCTGAGAGCCTCGGAATAACTGAACAGGGTTGTTATCTACGCTGATTTAGAAATTTCGCACGCTAGGATCTGGTACTTCTCTACACGAATAAAAAACTCGATTAAGCCGGTAAAATAGGTTGAGCATAAGAGGAAAAATAGTTCTGGGTTCGGACTCACGTCACTAACTTATGGCTCGTCGGGGCAGGTGCTATGCTTGATAGGTTTTTGAGGAGGCCAGCGTTCCGGGTAGCAAAATATCGATGTATCAGAGCCATTCCCAGGTGATTTTCTTTACTCTTTAGGTGCGTAGCCGGGTTAAGCATTTCAAGGTACAGACCACTGTCTGGTGTATGTAGACGTATGTTGAGCGCTGCCATTTGGCACGGTGAAAACAAAACCTGGAGTTGTCTCCATCATAATGTGATGAAATTTTCCATCGAGAGGCCAATCCAGGTACCACCAATAAAAAGTTGCATAGATCATGAGATAACCAAAATCAAATAAAACAGATCCGTCAGTTCAGTTAGATTACATATGCTAAACTCGCTGATACCATGTTTCTGAAGATAACATGGATGCAGCAGTTAAATCGGTCTGTTACGTATAACAATCACGGCAGATTCTGTTGGTGCATCATTTTCCGTTCATGGAGACCGTCAAGCGCTGCAGCCAGAAATATCAGGAAATAGTCTTATCAAGAAACTCTTTGTACGACATCAGCATAAATTAGGCGTTTAACTTATCGTTCAATATTCGGTCAGAACAATCCACACCAGAAACTCATCTAGTTTGGGTCATAGCAGAAGACGTGACTGTGCAGCTGGAGTCACATGTTCGGTTTGTCGGAATGTAGACTTCACATTGATTGACGTCCACATGCAGAGTATATTATATTCTTTCAGTTTATCAATAATAAAACTTGTACGGAGTCCTACTGGTCCTACCTATTACACTTTCGTTAACCGGTTATCTGATCGGTGATAAGATTACTGTCACAGGTGGATGACAATGACTTAAGTGGTCGTTGATGTTGTGTTTTTCGACCTTAGCCATGAAGTCGCAGTCGTAGATGCTAGCCATTTAGGATATGAATACTATTGCATGACCACGTGCTTAGGTTATGCCTGCGCGCTTAATCATGGTCTATGTGAAGTGGATCACCATGATCATCAGGTTGTTTGGCAGTTTCTTCCCACCAAATTGTGCTGAGTAACTCTTTTGCTTTCCTTTAACCAAACATTGCGTGCCATCGCCAACCAAAAGCATTCCATGAGATTACGACTTTACCTATTTAATATACACACTTCTTTAGTTTTGTTCTTTGGTCTCTAAATGAATAGTTTAAACGTACCTAACATGACTTGGATCTCCTCCACGTTTTCCAGGTGAAACTGGTGGGACTCTGTTGATGTGTAGAAAGCTCCTACTGGTGCTCTCCATGAGTAGTACAGTGCTGGCGGCCCCAGTGAAACGTAAGTCTACACCTTTAAACAAGAATAATTATCCTTACTGTGACAGTGCATGTGGTAATAGTGAGACCATTTGAAGAATCTTATAACTGTGGGATTCATCTAAGGCTCATTTGTGTCTTACAGCTAATGGGAAAAAAGAGTTCTTTCCTTCCACGATTGCTGTCTATCTTGTGCGGCTCATAAGTGGATTGTTATATTCCGTTCCTTTCTAATTTACTGGCCCCATTTACTAGTCAAATGCTGTTACATGTGTTTATCGCACAGGGAATTTTGTTAGTGTGAGAATTGGATTGAGCAGAGCATCATTTTGATGGACCCGCTCAAGTCGGATGGGAATCGACCAAGATCCTGCACAGCATCGTGTCGCATGTGTCCAAAAGTCTTGTTTGACTTGCTAGGCCTAATCAATCAAGGCTGTAAGCTTCTTTGCTAGAATGGTCAAAGCACTAACACCTCACTCGCTTTATGTCAAGCTTCTTTTTCAGAAGGAAAACATGTCTGTCTTTTGCACTGGACAAAGCGCACTCTCACTTGCCTGATAGTCTCTTCTATATATCAAGCACTGCGGTCCTCGCAACGAACATTATGTACACACAGTCAGTTTGATCGCCTGGGAAAGTGACTACAAAAGTGAGCCTATGAATACACCTTGAAATTGTGCACACACACACACGCACAGACTATTCGTACTAACCACTCGCACAATGAGCTAATGCCCTTCTTCTCTTCATTTAAGTGGGGATAACAGTTCTTCTCATATAAAAAGAGACCAGCATGCAACTGAGAGTGCGCACTGCCCAACGCACAACACAGGCTTTTTTCCATCTCGAAACAAACCTCAGTATGAGAGAAAATGCGAATTTTAGGATTTGCTTTTCTCTATCTCGTAAAGAATCGCAAATCTTTTGTCTGATCAGGATCGGCAGTTAAAACACTACTCTCGACATGCAGAAGAGCGCTGTGCTTGACCTGTGATGATTCACACCCAATCTGCTCCAGTTAACTGAAACAGCGGCACGCCCACGTCACTTCTGTTGCCAGGACTAATTAATAGCCAGAGTGACGAGACGCATGATCAATCGACTTCAGCGTCAAACCGCAATCGTGGGCTTGGCCCCTTAATCAATCAGAATGGTATACTTGTAACGTCCTTGTAAGGCCAGGTGTCAACTTGACATCCCTCCATTTTTGGTAACTGTGATAATTGCACTCCTAAAGAAGGTCACACGTGTAACCCGAATGTTCGATAAATAGACCTCGGGATTCTCTTGGTTTTGTGCAGAGACACTTTCGGAAAGTCTCAACCAAATAAGAGAATCCATTGGAGGGTATGCCGTTCCTACAATCGGCCTACGACGTGCGTATTTCGTCCCTCTCTCTCTCCATCTTTTGAAGTACTAGTTATGGCATGCACAAAACTGTGTTGCAAATGATCAAGTTTAACGACCTGTCCTTGGAGAGTTATTAAAATGAATGCTGTGTTTTAGCTTTTTAGTTGAAAAATTCAAAACATTTCTTTTCTGCTAGTTTTAACAGCTCAGCAATCGGATTGTACAGTCTTTCCGTCGGTAGAACCAGATGAAAACTACGCATTTGTCGGTGCCGGGTGAAATTTGATAAATTACTGATTGTAATTAACACAAGTATTTGAATTGTCATCCGCTGTCTTGGAGACTTGCTTCTGTTCCCATATCACACTGTATGATTTATTTTATGTAGACGAACAAAGTAAGCGCCATTTCTGCACGCCGTATCTCATAGCCTTTGCGAAAAGTCCACCAAGAAGCTGACGAGCATATGTGATACATTCAGTTGTCCCGTTCCACAGATGGTTTTGAACTCTGTTGATTAGTTCACCATAAGTCTTTCTTGTCACCTACCGTCTCGTTCGAGATCCACTCCAAACAGCCCCTCTCAACATAAGAGATTCATATCTATCCGTTTCTCCTGTTGCGTCTCTTTTCATGGAGCTGCGCCGCTAATATCCATTGAAATAGTACTGTGCTGTCTACGATTAACCAAAAAAACCTGATGGTGCACAGAAGGCACGTTAAGTTTTTTTGCTTTTCTGTTGGCAACGCCACACTTAATTGTTAAGTTTCTATTATTCCTTGTGAGTATCTCTTCTTCGACATTATTGTAAGCCTGCTGCTTCAGATGGTGCGCCGCCGACCCCCAAGCAAATTTCTGATGTATCGTTGTTATTAGACTAAGCTTTGCCACTATGATGAGGAAAATGAATTATAGTTCCCCAATCGATCCGCTCACCACTAGCAGTAACACCTTTTTGGGGGCACCACGTCGATAAAAGCTACCAGCTAGTCCGAAAAATCTTTCGTCGGTTGCATGACTGTTTTGCATGAGTCATGGTTCTCTTTGGAATTAGTCTTAAGGACACCATCTTCTCTTCATGTTCTACTTTTTTTCCTCGTAAATCAACAAAAAATTCCAAACTGGAACTCTTCTAGTCATGCCCATTGTGCTCCCCAAATAAGTGTAAGTTCGATTCCGCAATAAAAGTCATTTCTCAGTCCTCTTCCCGGCAATCCTATTGAAACTAATTCACTGGTTTGTGCTTAAAACGCTAATTGAAAACAGCATCAGTATTGCGGGAAGCAAACTAAGTGGTTTCAAGTAATTTTCCGACTGCAAATTCGCTTAACTGGGACAAGCACCGTGCTTCGAACAAATGAGTAGCCAAATCGCGACAGCTGATAGTACCACCTTAGACTTTGCAGGAAACACTAGTTGGACAAATTACTGAGGGTATCCTGGTTGCTTTCGCAACAAATCCAACCAACCGCGTGCAACGTGTAAAAACGACGTTTAAAACAAAAAAAAACGCTGTCCATATAGTACGAGGTGAACGTCAGTCGTATCGATGCCATGGGATACCAGTTGCTCGGACGACTAAATGTCATACACCTTAGAAATCTCGTAATTACACGCGGAAGAAAACAAAAAAACAAAAAACGCATGCACAGTACTCGCTTGTTTTATATTGGCCAAGCACTACCATACTAAGGATATGGAAGCAGAATTCGAAGCAGAGACGATTAGAGGTAGGGTGATTCAAACCAACCTGAAATGAGGTTCCTACTTGTTAACTGTAAGCTGAAAAGAACCGGCCACAAGTGGTCTAGTCTAAAGAATGCTCTCTCGACAAGCGTCTTTACTCGGGGCCAAAAGTGTATTAACACAAAAAAACATAGAACTTTGGAGACACTTAGTCCATCTATTAGATACGCAGATTTAGGTTTTACGGTGAACTCCATTTTGACCGTGTTCATTTATCGCCTTTTATCAAGTGCTGAGTGGCGACGAAATCGAAAATAATGTTAACGTGCATGTCCAGTTCCTCTTCTATTGGTTCCCTAAATTGTCGGTATGTACCGCATGGCTAGGCCATCCAAAACCGGGGGGGCATTTATTTCATTTAAGCCATTTATTCAGTTGTGCTTTTTATGGGGTAACAGTTCCACCAGTAGCCGAATCGACGGAGATTGACAGAAGGGAATGAACGAAAGCTATCTTCACTGGGAGAGAGAGATGGTAACCGCCAAATCGTTATATGTTGTAAAATATACTTTGCAGTTAGGCAGGATGGTAGTAAATGTACTAAAGTTTACAATGTACTCGAGATCCAGTTTGTGCGTACAGACAGTCGTTCTCTTTGACCCATTGAACAGAATCAAAGAAAACCTTCACGCTGCAGTTGATATATTGCAAACAAGGTTTAGAGATCTTGAAAGCCAGAACATGCGATGGAAAAACTGGAGCTTATTCAAGTCAACGTCAGCACCGTTGGCAGACCGGATCAAAGAATCATACAAAACCAAATGTGTGGAATTGTCCTAATGTAATCAGATTGGGCAACAGGCTGTTAACTATTTGATGGGAGGCGTGATTTTAAGGGGAATTCGATTTGTAGTCTGGCATTATCAGTGGGTCTCTTCAACAGAAAACATGCGCATCTATTTGGGCGTTGGGTAAGTGCAGCGGATGTGGTAAGTTAGCAAAATAGGTCTAACAAAATTATGGTCTCAGGTTTAGCCCCGATTTTATTGGGCAGTGATACACAAAACTGAAGAATCTCTTCGCCTCAAGGGTAGCACTTAGCCAGAATAAATTAGCTTCACCATACACTTACGAGTCATAAAGACTGGCCCATTAAAGTCGTGCTTTTGGAAAATCAACTTAATGACTTGGACTGGTTTTTCTTAGCACGTATTCATCATTTGTATACATTAGTCCGATTGTAGTTTCTTGACCGACACGAAATTCAGTTGTTTGCTGTCCAGAATAGAAGCGATTATTCATAGGAGGTTTCGCTAAAGGGATTTCTGCGCAAAGTATATCATACCTGGATCACTTGTGGCCACTGATCTGAAGGCGAGTAGTGCGGCTGGAAACGTTCCCTCACTAATCATCGAGAGTGATAGAGTAGCGTTGTATCATAGGTTAGCTCTCAATGGAAGTTTTTCTTTGGGAAGGGAAAAGAATATTTCAGATGTACATGTTAGGCGTGTGGTGATAATGTCTCAAAATTAAATAAGCTGAATAGTGCAGCGTAACGTTGCTTATCATTTGTCTTAATTCATTAAGATTCCTATCAATATCTTTCAAAGTTTAGAGCCTCGAAGGGTTTAATTGCTTAGTTGCTTACTTAAACAGCTGCGATTGTCAATCGGTGCTACATACATGTTCAAACGGCGTTTCTCTGAAGTCTTAAGAAATAACGAAGGTGCGTACAGCTGTATGCAACCATCATATGTAGACTACATTTTGGCGATACCCTGAGGTTGTCAGTATGGTTGGAGTTTGGAGTATGGTTAGCCGTTTCGGCGGCATTCCACAGAGCCATCACGTTCAGTTGAAACAAGCAAAAGGGGAGTCGTAGCTGTCTCAACATACCTTTGGTGCCAGTTGATATGCGCACAGCGTAGTACTATTTCTTATCAACACCCAATGGTAATGGCAAGTTATTTTCCGTAAAAGCAATAACATTTCTCCCTCCTTCTTTTCGAAATACAGACGCAGCTGGAACATACGCAAGCATTTTCGAACCTAAACTAACACAGCCTGGTAACGGTAACATGTTGGCTGGTCCGAACGATATTCAAGAAAACCTAAAGAATGGTAAGGAATCCGGTGAAAAGGAGAAAACAATATCCAAGCCAGTCAGATCCTCTTGGTCGCTTGACGTTGGAGTCTTACTTGAGAATGGACGTACGACCCATTATCCGAACGCAGCCCACACCAATACGATTGACAGAGATATTCACTTGAAGTTGTTCGGTGAAGAGAGTGGCAAACTTAAAAAAAATCAGCAAATTGGAGTAACAAAGTCCGTAACTACCTTAATGTCGCCTGGCCACCAGAAAACCACGACATCGTCTATGGGGCTAACTGCAAACATACTGAGGGATTTAACTGGTAATCAGCCGACATCAATGATCCCAATAACTGCAGTGCAACCGTACTCGGCAACACACAAGTGGAAAACGACAGCAGATAACATTGCCACTAATACCATACCAAAGTTGACAACTAGCCCGATCAAGACCAGAAACTTGGTAGCCATCTCCTCCACAACTGAAAGTGGTACCAGTGATGAGAGTTCATTCAAACCATTTGCACATTCGCGGACCCCTTTCATGGACGCCAAATCGCATCCGTTGGTGAGTGTTAACCGGCGATTTCAAAAAATATCTCCAGACGTTGATTTGGTGACTTCAACAACCCTTCGTTCACGAAAAGGCAAAAAACAAAGGAATTTGAAGAAAGCAGAATGGGATAAAACAGTTCAAACTTCTGGTGGTGCAAAAACTTCTCTGAGAACAAAACGGGAAGATACGAAACAAGATAAGAAAGTATTTTTTAAACCATTCACTGGCAATCCAACTTTGTCTGTGACAAAAAAAGGTGAACTAAACTCGCTGCCTATCCCTTGGGGAGTGGACTCCGACACAACTTTAAAAGTATCCAAGGAGATTGTCCCTCAAGAATACGATTATGACGTGGAAGTTGATCGAGATGCCAAATGGCTTGAAGCTAGCCAAACCGCAGAGAAGGATGAAAATGACTGTACATACTGTTCTGACAGAACCAAGCGTATGAGAGCAAGTGAAAATTTCACGGCTAGGACGGCGATATTTCAAACTGATGCTCCTCAACTTCAGGCTACAATAAGGCAACCAGAAAACTCAGTAAGCAGTCAAGTGATAGCGACAAAACTATCGAAGGACAGTTCTGAAAAAGGCTACAATTTGAGAGATTCTGACCAAAAGTCAGGTGCTGAAAAGCCGGTGAACAAAATAAGCAACTTTACTAAAAGACGCCGGCATAACGATACAGTTGGGGAGAAACCAGCAACAAACAACCCGGAAAAATGTGACCCCAATAAGCCCAAGTTAGAAAACTTGCAAAAGTGCCAGCACAAATGTTCATCGTGCGAAGAAATTGAAATCCAGAAGGTCGAACTTACCAGGAAAAGGGTGTTTTATCGAAAGATTTTGCGATCTTTTGCAAGCAAAATGAAGCAAAATTAGGATATTTTTTGGTTATTAGTCTAAAACTTACTTGATACTTAGGCAGCTAACAATCACGCGGCTTGAATCATTCTGTTCTCCCCTCTTCGATCTCTCCCTGAACTGCGCCTAGTTGAAAAGAAAACGTCAATTTTACGACATAACATCCAGGTCAACGGCGATCTCTCAAGGTTATAGCGTAGGTTATAGCTCCATCGTGGCCATGCAAAATCACCATTTTGGAGATTTCCCCCTCCCAATGCCCAGTTAGTAAAGCCAATGAAAATACCACTAGACGTCCTATTCAACTTTTATACTTGCAAGCTTTGCCTGTATACCTTCTCAAAGTTATACATTTCTGTGGCCAGCTTCTTTATCAGTTTTATCTATCACCGCGTTTCCTCGCCTGAGTTCAAACAAATACAGTACGTTCATTCTTGTCTTGTGCCATAGAATAGTTGATCCGGAAATTCAATTCTCCTAAACCCCTTGCGCAATAGTCGGATGAATCCGTCACAACGTCTCTCACAACCTGAGTATTCGTCAATTGATGGAAGTGGCTCTTGGATGGCAAATGCAGCTCCTATTCTAATCCGGTAATTTATGAGCTCTGTGCTTGCGTCGCACACATTTTTGACATGATTTATAGCATACCAGTTACTTCGTCACGTAGATTTTCGATCATGGAATTCAAGCACTTAGGCATGCGACACGTTTGGCGCCTTGACAATAAGCTGTAGTTTTTCTGGTTGGCGTTCCAACGGAGACCATATCGGTATCGGGTAAAATGTGTTTGGCCAAAGTTAGCGCTAAATGCAACTGCCAAACATGACTTAGTCAATACCATTCACGTCAGTGGCAAACAGCGCGCCAGCCGGGACATATACTAGATAGCAATGAACCAATCACGGAGAGTACAGTTTGGTTTGGTAGACCAACAATCATTTATACTACCTGATCGTTCAACATTCAGCTCAGTAGCAAACAACTCAAACGGCTCGCAACCCCAGAGGTTTCCAGATTTCTTTGAAAGTTTACAGTATCCTCAGCAGCTGATAGTTGCACCTAAAAAGCGTAAATCACACATTTTGAATGTTCTATTACAAAAACAAAACAGTAATTCCTACCGCGCACAGATTCATGCAGCTCTATGGAGAATTTTTAAAAATTTTCAAAACAATATGCGCACATATAAGGCATGACCATTTTTACTGCTGGTATGAGGCGTGTTTGCACACAATTGCTCTTCGTCACACAGATCACGTTGAATAATGAAATACGTTGTTTAGCCTAACTGTGAACTACACGTCTGCAGTAAGACAGTGAAAAATCAAAATTCCATTAAGGAAACAAATCTCAGATTTTTATTTGTTGTCAAACAAGTTGCGACGGTACGATTCTTCTTATTTTCAAGTTTCTAAAGTTATCGCAGCGTCGAACAGTGTAAAATAGATATTTGTCATCCGGATGTACAAAACGTACGGTTGTTTCTCAGAGAACAGCAATCCGGGAATATTCCTAGTTTGTTCTTATGTTACGTTATAGGATACAATGCAGACAAGATATAGAATCGTAAGTAGAGATCTGGAAATCTTGGTTGCGCTTAAATTTAGCGTATAACGTGATGATGGACCAGATAAGTTAGCGTTTATGGTCGGCTGATGATTCAGCTACTGTGTAAAGTCTCAGAATGTGTAGTATGGTGCCCTAAGTTGACTCGCAAATATTCCAGCATCACTGTCTGGTCGTGCTACATTGGATACGAGATTACTCAACTACGAATATCTGACCTTAACTATCGTCGGATGGTGCACAAAGGCGAACGTGCTGTGTGTGACAGTCACAACACTGGAGCGTTATGCGGGTGTTGGCAACAATAAAAAGGAGCCATCGAGTCGGTACTAATACAGAACACCATCTAAAGGATTAAATAAACAAGACCAGAGCTGTCCTTCTTAAGAGTGCGCGCGGCAGGTGCAAAAAACGTTTGTCTGAAAATCGCACTGTTACAAAATTACAGTTCGGAATTGCTGTGGGTAAGTGTTATTAACGTAAAGCATTGGGTCAAAATTTAACTTATGCAAATGAACTATTGTTTCTAAGAACTACACTATGTCCAGTTTGTCCACATTGTTGACTGCGCTACTTTATACTAAGGTTTGAGGTTCCCATCAAACTATTTGGAACAGGTACGCAACCCTCAGGTAAGAAATATTCAAAATGGCAGACTGATTACTTTTTAAATACTTGCCCATGGTGGAGACGAATTTGTGGCAGCCTGTGGAAACTTCATTCATTACCAAGCCGAGACGTATTGTTTAAACTTGTTTTCATCCTGCGGACTAATTCGTTACCTCAATATTGCTCGTGGTAAGCTGATAAACAGCGGCGCCAAAATCTGAACAGCTGAGGAGAATTTAGATATATTCTTCTATAGGAGTCATCACACTTAGTTGAAGATGACCATCATCACCTGGATTCGATTTAGTTTCGTTTCAGAACCAAATTCGTTTGCACATGAGAGCATTTGTTGAAAACTGTGCAATTTATGTTCAGTTAGAAAAGTAGGTTGATGGGAGCTACTGAACTATATCAACTTGATGAGTTCCGAGAAGGATGAAATAGTTTGTGGCTGACAGAAGCAACTCTATATGTTCTCTCAGAGAAACATAAATTATCTTCATTTGACCATTTCCAGTAGGCGCAGAGATAATTGTGGTTTTATAAATCAGGCCAACTAGACGGAACCTAGGCGGCTTTGTGCAGCACATTCAGCTGGGATTCAGCAGTGATTCGGTTGAGTCTCTCGTTAAATCAAATTAGTTTGCGAATATGTGTATCTCGCAAATCCAGTTACCGTTCGCGGCTCCACCAACTAATCAAGGTTGACGAGGAAACAGTTTCATCTCCAATGAAGTTGTGTTTTTTCCACCACCCTTCAGTTCTTCCTCAATGAACGTTTACTGTCCGCCTTATTAGTTGCCCTTACTGTCATCCAGTAAAACCGTTTCCAGTCCACAATAATCCTGGCTAATTTGTGAGGAATACTCAAGCATCAAGTATCACCCAAGTTGTCAGAGCTTCACAAACTACAGCACTGCTGAGTGTCAGAGAGAGTAAGTTAAAGCCCACCAATTTTATTTTGCAAGAGGAAATATCGACTTTGCATTAAACGAACAGCAGGCGTGGAGCAACAAATCTTGGTCGAATTGGCGAGCTTTGGCCATTCCCGTGCCAAAGTATCTGCGGAAACCAAACGTAACCCCATTGGGTAACTGGTTGACGAGGGTGAAAGTAGTGCAACGCGATTTACGCAACTGCAGTACAACTCGCACTTCCAAACTGCATTCAAAAATTTGTACATGTTGATATAGGGTGTGAGATCCGGGCGGCTGAGGATTTTACAGAAAGATTCGAGCTATCGACTATACACAGGCCGCATGAAGCAAATAGTAGGAACAGACGAATGAGGGCACTGGATACTGCGCTTGATTCCACACAAAAATGGGTTAATCAACATCACGACTTAAGTGGAAAGTACAATCAACAATCGTCAAGAGCAGAAAAAGGGCAGGGAGGCAGCAGGGATTTCTGGAAGCAAAAACGACTAAGTACCAAACGTACGAATAGGGCAGTCAGACAGCGTAAATAGTCAGTGTATAGGGATAACGGCGCAGAAGACAATCAGTACGTTCAAGAGGTAGTGCTGAATCGAACGGAAACGAAAACTTTACGGAAAAAGAGTGTGGGGTGAATTTGGCACAAATTAAATATACCTACAGATTATGGTTGTAGGTGTGACAAAGTAGCACGTGCTACGTGTCAAATGGAAGTGCGCGCTCACACCCGTTTAAAACAAAAACCAGCGAGCACTATCAGGTATGATTAAATACAGAGGTTAAACAAAACTAGGGATTCCGGGGGGCTGACGCGGTGGATAGCACTCAAGTCTGCCATCCGTTACTCATGAGTATTCAACACATGGGGGGGGGGCGTATATGATGCTTGAGCGGTGGATTTTTGACCTCAAGGTCTCCGTTGCGGAACGTCTGCAGTTCTCGTGATCTTCGTCGATTACGATACCATTAAGCATCCCAAACCCATTGTCACGACCGGAACCACAAGTGAAGTTTTGTGGACGGCTGCTTGATGGCAACTGCGCCAGAGTGACATCCCCATCTGGTGCCTATTGTCTGTTTGGATAACAACATACCATTCACTAATTCTAAGTAACTTAATTTAACCACCTGCATTTAAGCCACTCTCTTCCTTGGAGGCACTCCTGTCGGTAGAAATGAAATATCGAAATCCAAGTTCCATTGGCCTGATACTTAGCAGAACCTTCTGCACAGATTGTGATCCCTAGAAGTAACACTTGCGTTCTCTGAAGGAGTTAGTTTTTCAACTAATTCCGTTGATTGGATTCAGCCAATAATCGATTCGGTCGTGTTCTGCTCCTCCTAACGAGGTAAAAAAATATTTTTCACTACTCATTTCTGGCAATTCACATAAATAATACCTCACTTTCTCAGCGCCTTGTCATCCGTCAACCTTTAGTGTGTTATAAGCTACACATTAGTTGAAGCCCCTCAGAGATGTTCACACGAGGCTGAAACTCTGGCCAATATGATTCCAATTCTGGCAGAAAATGCAGCATCCGAGACTCACAAAAAAATGCCCTTGTGAGTGTCAGCAAAGTGAAATTTGCTTGTGAACGTGAATGTATTCAGACTTACGTGTCAAAAGAAAGCACAAGCCTGAACTCGCTCAAACGCAGTGTCAGACCGAGTGCGACCTCCGGTCGTTCTTCTCCGACTGCAACATGGCCAGTGGCGCATTTGTCAATTCCCGTGCCAGATGCACCAGCTGTCCCACACTCGACTGGCCAGATGCTCCCGCCAACCGCAACTGGGCACGAAGCGCAGGCTGCACGCCTTCGACGAACTGGTTGGACAGCAACTGCTGGCGCGACCCTCCGTCCAGTCCCGGCAAGGCCCGATCCGACGACTGCTGCAGGCTGCAAAGAACACCGTCGAGTCAAATTCAGGCCACATGCTGCCCATCTTGAACCACCACACAGCCTGCTGGTGGTCGGCAGGCGTGTCGAACTCCGCTGCAAGAGCTTTCTTCGCGGCGGCGCAGTTCATCTTCCGAGGGCCCCTTCTGGTTGCATCCAGGGCCGTGTTCGCCCGGCCCCTGAGGAGGGTCTTCAGTGCCGCCAACTTACCTCTTTGTGTCTCCAGTCCAGCCGCCTCCACGACATCCTCGAAATCCTCCAGGAAGGTCCGCACATCCCCACCATCAAAAGGTTATGACCACGGGATCTTCATCCTTATCCTGGTCATGGCACCAAATGTAAGGAGGAAAGCCATTTGCCTCGGAGTCGTTTATTAAAACAACGCCAACTAAACAATTACAGACTATTGGGCAGGAAAGTCACACTCTCATATGCACCTTGTTTTTTTTAAAAATGCTTATCTATCTTCTTCTTGAACGCGTCTTCTTGAAATCTCCTCGATATTCATTGACTATCACGCAATTGTAAACAAATGCTGCAAAGCAGTTCCACAAATTCCGTAATAAATCCCACCTTCCACTAGATCAAGTCGGAGCTCCGAGAAAACCACATATTACTAGCGTGTCTCATCGGTAGTATCCACCGTTACACAAGTAGTGAGTTTCCGATTTCCCAACTCGACCTGTGGAACAATTCACAGAAATGAAACGGAAGGCATACAGTCCTTAGTAGAACAATCTTCATCTGCGACGAATTTGCATCAATGCTTTTGGTGGATTATCCGCAAAAAGTTTCATGACACAGGGTTCAGTAAAAAATCAGTCTTGTTGACTACAGTGTCTTGTTGTTTAATTCATACCGGTTACCGAGACGTGGTTCTGGGGATGATGTGTGTTTCACAACTGTAAAGACTAAGGCCTGACCTTCGGTGAATTCTGATATTCATCAGTTTATAAGCAGTGAATTTTCTGCCCAAATGGTTGCCACAAGCACTAGGGTTCTTATTCAGCAAAAACTAATAGAAAGTGCATCATTCAATAATGGTGAGAATTTAGTAATCATATATATATATATATATATATATATATATACAATATATTTTTGGAATTGTGTAGCTCACGCAGTCAACCATATACTGCGACACACATGCTACAATCTATAATGATGTAGTGATGCATCTTACTATCGGAAAAAGCTACCAAGAACACTCAGTATATAGATTATTCTTGAATTACGGTGGCGTAAATATTTCCAAACGGAGGCTTAATCGGCTCACAAGTGCTGCCTCACTTAACTATAGACTACTAAATGATATCTAGTAGTGTAGATTTGACCAATTTAAGCTCCAACAACATATCGAAGATACCCTAAGGGTTAGGAAGACCTAGATCCTAAGTAGGTTCAAGCACTGTCATAACATAAATGAAGACCAAACACGGAGCTCAACTGACCGAAAACTTATACACTAACATCAAAGTTTCCTTGGCCTTGTCGCCCGGTGTGGGTGGGCGTGATACGTTCAAGCAGATTTGAAAAATGTGTCCATTTCATGAGAGAGAAGCTCAAGATGAAATGCTGAGAGCAGTGACGCGATAGAGGGAAGAGAGAATGGAGTTTGTTTCACCCCTAACTGCGTAACGACCGGACTAGCCATAAGCGAACGACATCTCCACTTCAACGCATACTAATAATATTGCTATTACGATCACTCCGTTCTTCTGATCAAAAGGGTAAGCGGAAACGCCAACATAATACTGGCAGTTACACTAAGCTATAGTTCACGGTAGCTTTGTCTCGTGACAACGATTGTCACGGTACTTTCAGGTGGTGCAATAGTTGATAAGCTTACATGAATCCAATAAGTTCAACTGGAATAGGATAAGAGAATGCGAAAGCGGAAATAAATCAGTTGTGGATTTATTTAACACGATGAGACTGTGAATAGCCGAAGTGTCTTTATGGTCTGAAAAGGCAATTCATCACATAGCGTGCTACTGCCACCAGACAAATTTTAAGCGTGTCTGTTGCTTGATCTGTAGGTCTATGTGGCCTCCAGCCCTAGAAGGGAATACTCAGATGCAAATATGCATTTTCAGAAGATAGACAGTTGAGACGTTACTCGTATCCTATACTGAATTCCTTGTATTCATGTGTAAAACCGGCCTATAGGCTGGTCGTCTGAAATTATAACCGAAAGGTCACATGTGCATGTGTCTACCATAATCGGGTCGACTTCAAAGCCAAAAGTCCTAGTGAGGTGGATCCTGTCCGGGTCAGCCAATACTCTTTCCGAAGAACTGAATGGTGGTCGTAAATGAGTTGGCCTATTATTAAAAATAGTAAAAATAAATACGTTGAACGTAGACACTGCTGTGCCATACGCCATGAAAACGTGATAGAAGTGAACATCGATACGTGTTCAGATGTTGAGAGTGTCCAGGAAACATTTATCCGTTTTCGCTTTTTGAACCTTTAAAGCAGCACATTTTATCAGATCTGAGTAACTGCAAAAGAATACACCAGTCGTCATCCGTTTCGAATAATCCTTTCAAACTGTTGTGTAGTCAGTTCCAGTTGAGTAAACGTTCACAAAACAACTTGCGTCTCATTCATGACTCTTTTAGTCAGTCGAAAACAACTTTTGCAACAGTAGGTGTTATGCAGTAACGTAGGCGGGCCAGTCGATCGACACAACCAAGGTATGTTACTAGGTCGTTCGAGGCGTCCGGTTTCCAGTTCACATCACTCAATTGCGAACATGTTCACCCGTTCAGACGTAAAAATTCAGATGCGTGCAGCAAGCACTGAAGGAGTAGTGGTAACACACTCGCCTTGGATGTCAGATGTGCGGCACGGCCAAGGATATGCCCTGCTGACGAGCTCTACTATGGAGCGAAAGTCGAGTCCAGTGCTTCCCCCATTTGGTGTAGATTCACCAGGCCCGGAGGACAATTGTTCGAACGAGAGTCATTCTACAAATTCCGCAACTACCAAATAATGATTATTCGATAGACTTAAAAATCGCAAAGAGATTCCAGTCGTCAAAACACTCAGTCGCTTCACCTGGGCTTTGTGATCAGACTTGCGATAAGAAAACGGTTGGGTAGGTTTTATCTAGGATTATGTAGGTAACTGCTCGTGTCCTAAACCGTACTGGAAACCTCACGGAGAAGCCGCATTAGAGCTGACAGAATATCCCTTAAAAATTCACCCGTCGAGTCACGTTGCTTCATTACGGACTAAGACAGATAAACTTCATTGACTTATCAGATAGAGTGGTTGTGTGCTGTGGGAATTACCCAGATATAAACCTGAGTAATTCAGCAAGCTGGTGGCCTAAGAGTTTAGATGATAGAATGGACACCGATATTTACGTAAGGTACCTGGAGTAGGAAGGCCTACACCGTTTCCTTAAATGTTCACTTTATGACGCGCTAAGTGTAGTGTTACCATGGAGCTCGCATTTGTGTATCTCGTTATAAACCTGATCAACTGGAGACGCTAAAACCCAGTTTAGGAATTCATTCAGCCAAACAGTTGTTACCTACAGCAAAAGGCGAACGAGTTCAATTTAACGCTGATTTCGTCAACGCTTTTCATCAATACCGTCCCAGAAACATATTTCATCAAAGCGTAAACAAGATCTCTGAAACCTACGAGGTGGGACCAACGTTATTTTCGGTTAATATATCTCGATGTCATAAAGGATCTGATGTGGTCCTTTTGGTGGAACTGATCATGTTGACAAGATGTCTATGGTTCTTCAATCGGTTGAAAAACACTTGGAACCGATTAAGCAGTCATCGATTTCGGAAACGTTTGGTAACAATCAGTAGATTTATTGCTGGGAAAAGTTTCGCTTTTGACACAAAAGCACAACGTCGACCAACCTCGTAACCTAGTCACTTGATCTGAGGAAGCTTTTGTGCCAAAAGCCTAGCAATAAATCTACCGATTGTTACCAAACTTTTCCGAGAACGATGTCTGAGGTTCTATTTGAAGAAAATACTTTCTTCAGGACACCCATGGTATATAAAGAGAAAAATAGGAAAACATTTAATCGATGTTCTGAAGGGCCTTACATCTGCACGGTGCAAAATTCCAAGACAAACTAGCACGTCTGACACTCGAATGTAAGGACTTTAAAAGGCATATGAACAAAGTTGTTTACTATGTACTTTACGTGATTTGGGTGGCTCATAATGTCTCTCTCAATGTCTCTATCCAGTCCGAAAAAAAACTTCTGGTTCATAGACTTCTTGGCATGTTCAAGTTTGTTGACTTTGTCCACAGTATGAAGGTCGAATGTGCTTTCTAGTTTTTTCTCATTTCTTCTCGCCAGTGTGCCACTGTTAGAAACAGTTGGCCAAATTTGTGACCTTATCATCCAGCCGAACATTCACATACCGGTTCCCTTTAGTGAACCCGAAACAATTACTTTTGCCACGCACCTTTATCACGCAGTTGTTATTCATTGCTTTTATACGTAGATAGAGGGACGGAGTAGCCTTGGTTTCTCATCTCAGTCCACTTTTATTCGACAATTTTACAAGTAAGTTCTAGCAAGGAGTTCCGAAATCGCTAATCGAACAAGTACCATTTTACTGGTACCGTTTCAATGGCGTTTTTCTTATCCAAAGTTGTCACCCTACAAGCGAGGCAGTTCTGAACACTTTCTTTTTGGCATTCCATTTCATTGCGTAGAAAATAGGTCAAATAGGTCATTTCGGTTTCTTGAATTTGAAGTAGTCGTGAGTCAGTGACTAGTGAACCGAAAATCAACTTGGTGTCGTCGCTACCAACTTCCTACAGTTTTATTAGCATGAATTGTGACTGAACTTTGGTAGCGAGTCTGGTTAACAGGATGTACATTATCGAGATCTCTGAGTGAAAATGGATACCCGGAGAAGTATGTGGTGATTTACAGCAGTAGCTGATAGCCGTCAGTCCCGCGGATGTTCGTCCACATTAGGCTGTTATTCATAAGCGCCAGCGCTTCCGAAACAATCAGGCGGAAACTAAGGACTTCAATGAGAACAAGGTTCTATGACACTGACAGGCTACTCAGCACAAACCCCAAATGGTATGGTGTCGGTCCACGATTCTCCCATGGTAACGTAGCAATTCGTTTCCTAATTTACCGCAAGCTGCGTCGGTTGGACGACTAAAAACCTACCTCGAAAAAGTGCTGAGAGCATCTCATCACGCAGCGGAATCGGAAAAGCGTGAAATGTGGCATGAAGCCTACCTGATCGATGCAAATCACCGGGGCGCTCCGGTTCAGCATTTCAGTTTGACATACCAAAACGCTCAAAAACCGTTAGCCAGAGCGCACCTTCATACGTGGTGATCGGTACTCGACCGAACCAGCAACCTCAATACCATCACGTGAAAGCGTTGACCCCCGCATGGATTCCCAAGTGACCTCGGTTAAGTGAAATAAACAACTTCGCTTTATTGCCCTATGTGCTTTATGCAAAAATGTCAACCGTGTATTTCCTAGTTGAGGGCGGCAGCAAGATTCTGGCGATGAAAGTGCTGCGAACTGCTGCTGGAA
Organism: Opisthorchis felineus; assembly: GCA_004794785.1. Classification (NCBI taxonomy): domain Eukaryota; kingdom Metazoa; phylum Platyhelminthes; class Trematoda; order Opisthorchiida; family Opisthorchiidae; genus Opisthorchis; species Opisthorchis felineus. The sequence goes on along the minus strand of SJOL01008319.1, from coordinate 312,527 downwards.
TATCGCCTTTGAAAGCTCAGTTACACACAAAAGATCAGCACATATGCATTTAATTCCGCTGCTTTTGTGGTTTCACAGCTGCAAACATCATTCGTAAACGGTGTGGACAGTTCCTGCATAAATGATATTTGCCGCAGAAAAACCAAGCAGGGGGACAAAACAGTTGTTCGCTTTTCATGATTGTCTGTGGAAAATCGAATGTCACTTTCATATTTGAAAGGTGCCAACGAGAACGCATTTGTGGTGTTAAAATATCCACCGCAAGGTAATATACTGTTTTTAAAAGGTAAGTATGGACTTCTGACCTCAATTTAGATGGAAATCAACGGTCTACGAGAGAGAAATATGTGAACCAGTGCTTTGGCGTTGCTAGTATTCGTAAACGTGTGCTACCAGCGACAGCTTCAATCTCTGCCGGTCACAACCCGTGACCTCATTTGTTTCTGCTCTAACACCACTTGCCTTTATGAGACACATATGAATAGTCACGTTCGGGACGTGACGTTCGCATGGACAAATCGCAAGCAAAGACACATGGAAATAACGGGGCCAGGGGGACATGGAAAACAACACGTAGTGATAGGCCTGATACATGATCAAACAAAGAGGGAAGTGAACATCTAGATTTTAGAAGAGACAAGGTCGGAAGTTCATGGCACAAGAGAAGATGTGAACCAGACAGAATGAGTCACTGTAGGGGGACAACTTGTGAGTGGACTCAACAAACCCAGCTTATCCAGAATTAATACTTCATGGCTTCACCAGAGGCGTTTGTGGCGATAAACTGGAAACATTTAAGCGGTTTAGTTGTACCGGGATCAAAGGGCAGTATTTTCCGCATAGTCTTCAAGTTTCGTTGAACAACAGCCTCACAAATTTCAGGTGAATACGTTCCCAGGCAACTCGGTTGCCTGCATTGCAGTATTAGGCAGTTTTCCCTTCAAACACATTTTTATAACCACTCAATTATGGTTGACAGCCTCACACCTTCACTTATTGCTTGAACATGCTCTGCCCTAACGGGCTATTCTTTCACGTCGATTTAGCCGGTCGATTTCTGATCTTTAATATTGTGCTGGTTACGTATCAGGCGTCATGGTTGATGAACATCATGCAGTATTGCATAAAAAGGTCTGGTAGCAATAACATTGCCCCGCAATAAGTGTCTCACACTTGAGTTCACTTCGGTAGATTGATATCCATAAAAAGGGTGACCGTTGTTCGTAGAAACTTCAAGCCGAGGTCTCAGTCTGAGTATGTTCAGCACACTTACAACGCCTATCAAGATCAGTATGCGCCTTACTGCGGCGCAGAAGGAAAGTTGGCCACTAGTATATAATTGATGTGTAGAAAATTAGAACGTCCAGTTTATCACACCTCAAAGCGCTCCTCACGGCAACTATCCCAAATGCTGCGCATAATTTGTATATGACAAATGATGTGAGATACGCTTGTCTGCTATGTTTTACAGACGTAAAGGATGTGGATCAGGAAAACCTTTAGGCGACGCGGATCCTGTCCGTTTTTGGCTTTCCGTGAAAGCAATGTTTCTACCCGCCCATTTGCACACTTCATTTGGGATTCAATCAACCAGTGATTTGTGCTGCACTAGCAATGATGGCAGGTGCATCAGTCAGCCCAATGGGGATCTGAAACGCCTGGGAATTTCAGAATTATGCTTCAGCTATTAGTCATATCCCGAACTGTAGCTTCACCAAATTGCCACAGGTGGAACAAAGGGTTAATGCTTCTAAATGGATGCAAGGTAGTTGGTTGCAATACCTGCTCCACAGTAATTCTCCCTCGCAAAAACGTCAGATAATCCCGCCTTCAAAGGGCAGCTCTCTGCCGGTGCGTCTCATCTTGATGGACACTGAGATTACTGGATTTCATCCGAAAGGTTAAACGCAATGTGCAATCCTTGCGTTACAGTTGATGAGGTTAATATGTTAACTAACCTCCTCCCCAAACGTTCCGCTATTTTTTTCACGCAGTCTCATCTGCTAAGGTACATTCGAGTTTCATGTTGTGAGTGAGTCTATTCCGACAACTTATTGCTTTGGTTCCTGCGTGGTCTGGAGCAGTTCAATATTTATCATTATCTCAATGTAGACTTTATCCTCAAACTGGCCCATATTTTGTCCTCTCTAGTTGCTCCGGGAGGTTCCTATAACCTCAAGTTTTGGCACCCAGTAGGGGAATTTCATTTTTCTGGAGCGCTTATGATACAATAAAGTGCTGGATTGGAAAGGGCCCAACAGATGACCTGTAACAATATCACTACGGTTTCAAACTTCATTTCAAACATTCTCCAAAGAGTTATGCTTTCTTGACTGCCTGTTTCAATGAGTATCTTACGCTCGTGTTCCTGATTGCAAACGGTAAAGCACTTATTAGCAGGGTGCTACAGAAAGGCGCTTTAGTTTGCTGCACACTACCACGACAATGAAAAAGAAATGAATCAAACATGATGCATTTGATTCTCATGTAGAGTCAATCAATGGAACATCCCCCCGAAAAAATTCCCACTGCAACAAATCGCGACGTGATTCCGCAACCCTTGTGTTTGTACCTAATAATCTGCATAGTTACGCGTGAACGTACATAATCATACGCAGGATTTCTGACAATTTTTTACATCAAATGTGAAATGTATTAGTCAAGGACCACTGTCAAACCATGGGAAGTTTCTCGCCACTCTTGTCATGACCTCAGGAGTTGAAACTGAACCGTTGCATACTGCCTACAATGACTGTTTCAGCGTTGACTCATTCTCAGTAGGATTTTTTGAGAGACAGACAATTAGATGAACGATTTGCAGGTCGGATTTATTAGTCAAAGGAGCGGAAGTAAGAATGGGTAATATTTGGTGTTTTTGAAAAGATCAGCCTTTAGCTAAAAACTTTCCAAGAGTTTGCTTATGCGAATTTATCTATTTCTGGTGGCGCATCCAGAAGCACTTTCAAAGAGGTGAAATGTTACCGAGCTTTCCAAGGAGTTCAAGATTTTCACGACTGTACTGGCTCCATTTTGGAAGCCAGAAGCTATAGGGGAGAAACGTGCGTAGTATTGCAGTGACAATCTACATTCTAGTAGTTAGTTTTTCTGCAGTTAAGAGATGTACATCACGATTGTAATGTTTTCAAGTCGTGTAGTTGCAAAGTCCAAGACAGCGATATTTAACACAGTTTGATGAGCACGGTGTTCATGATACGGGAAGTCGAATGAGGTATGATATTGGCTACCATTCAAGAGACAAATGTTCCGTTTAGGGGTGATTCACCAGTCGACCTACTGAACAGAAGGCTTCACAACAGTTTGAACAGTTTTCCGGACCGAAAAAAGCCATCGTCTGTGTTCCTTCAATCTCAGAGATATAGTGTCTGAACAAGCCCAAAATATGTCAGTATATTCATTGTCTTACTGACGTGCAGCAAAGTATATTGGATGCACCACGAGGCGTCGCGGCCAAGGAATGAAGAAACACAGTCCACCCTGGCGAGCTTCTGCATTAATGGTAGGATAACCAGCTCAGTCATGCAACATTTAACGGATACGGCGCATACGGTGATGCCCAGCCAAAGTTTCCGTATTGTTTACAAAGCGCCTTTTATTCAACCCAAATCGGTACAGCACCACTCAATCGCAGTGGCTAAAGCTATCGTCATAAGATATTGTGACCCGATCTTTCGTCGGCAAAAGCGCTTTGTTCGTGTGTTGGACTTGCCATGGCCCATGTCAGTCCCCCCCCACACACACATCCTGTGCTGAACATACAACCACAGCACTCCTTGCACTGAAAAAATCAGTTCATCCTATTGATGACTTGAACGAGTTGTTCCTTGACTGGTAGCCATTACCGCCTCTCACTTGGCTTCGTGATCCACATACACCGGGCTCATTTTATTGCCCTACATACTGCTGTTTTATTCTCTGCAACTGTATAAATTTAAAAGACCCCGTCGGAAATATGTTGTTCAGCCCATCTTTGTTATTTTTCTAAATGAAAATTGTCCTAGTTATAATGTTATTCTTTCTATATTCTGGCCTTCTCTTAATTTGAACATTTTTCGGAATAGTTGCCACCGAGTCATGGTTAAGGGGTCCTTTGGTCCCTCTCAGGACAATTTTTGCCTAGATGGATTACCAAACATAGTCTTGCAAACATTTTCTTTTCCTGACTGGAACGGTTAGGTGCATGTTTGCTTATCAATCTACTCGCCAGACACCTGCCCCATGCTTTCAGGGTTGTGGCATGTTGATTAGCAAGTGGATTCATTGTTCCTGGTTTTGGTAAGAGTGAAACTGGTGTGTCAAACAGGAGATTTTTGCGAAAATACAAATGAAACAGTCATTCCTCTATGAAGCACTGATCTTCGGTAAAAGACTTACCCACATTCCTTCCTCTAGTACGGACAAATGACCAAGCGAATCGTCCCCTTCGGGACCAAAATACATTGAACGTCATGTTTGAGGCAGAGGATTACATGTGAAAAATTGCAGTGAGTAGCTCAATGCTTCAGAAATAAACCATGTTGGAAAAGTTACACTTCAACTTGAAAAAATCGCTTTCACTGGCATAGATCTATACATGTATTTTGTACATAGATTCATTGATTTATCTACAATTTTGATTTGGGAAGTATAACTGAATTGGCTTCTGGAAAAAGCAAGTAGATCAACCGAACCCGATTATTATACTAATATTTGTGTGAGATCTCCTCAATTCCAAAACCCGAAGGTGTTTTTGAATTGATATCCGAACTTTTCTGTCAGAGGAGGGATAGATGGGGAGAGATATCCGACTGAGCCAACATTACGTTTTGAATGATTTTGTGACTAATCAGTCCAAAAAAATTATTAAATGTTTTTGTGGTCCATTATCTCTTACCATTTTGCATGTGCGAAAGAGGAGTGATGAAAAGCTTCGGATAATTTTGAAATATTACATTATCAAATCCCTCAGCATTCCATCATTCGTGTAAACCTCCCACATGTCACTTTGGAAGGAGCACCAATGAAAGCCCGCCTCCGTCGAATGTGGTTGACCACTGGGGAATCACTGCTTCTAGGTTCAAGCGTGACAACAAGGTGATCCGACTAGACTGTCCCACGATTGGCGCGTTCGAATTATCAGCCACATTTGATTTGTCATGGCTAGGACACAACTATATAAAAATGTGTGTACATGTTTGGCTCAGTTAGTTTGAACAGAGAGCGGGCCTCAACAAAACAAGACAAGTTTAGTTTGGATTGGCTCACCGCTCCGTTCTTGTTCGGCCATTCCACGGATCTTTGGTAAGTAGCTCGCCAGATCTCTGTGTTTTCACATGATGGAACGTTTTTCCGTCATTTTCGGGGGTAACATTACCTATAACCATTTGCACACACGAAGCCTTGGTAGCGGTTACAGGACTAAGGTACTGAGAATATAAGATGGGCCAGACACAACATCAAAATCTGACTACGTTGGGGCGTACAACCGGCGGATTACGGTTTGAAACCTCACAAAGAACTCGCTCAATCAGAAACTACCGCTCCAAGGAACTTTTTTCAGTTTTTATAATTTTCGGGAATAAAATTAATTCCAATTAAACATCATTCATGGCAAGATGTTATTGTAAGCATTTTTTGGTTTAGTTGTACGCGCTGGACGTCCTACTCAAGGGTCAGTGACTAAAATAGCTTCGCTATAGAGCCCCTCAACACCGGTGGACGCCTCCGAATCGGCTGGCGTTCGTTGCTGTCACTCCCCATAAAATGAAACATACGGCAAAAAGTCACGGGGTTTGTTCAGTGATGGCCAAGTAATCGCTACCACTTTGTTGCCGATGTTTGATACGCTCAACATTGATTATTCACCTCAGAAATCATCTCCGTAGTACGCAAATTCAGTAGATCACGAAACCTCTGGTGACAGAAACTGAAAACCACTAGGCCGATTCATCATGCCGGCTTGGTAGCTTTCGTGGCGCTCACAGATATGCAGTAGCTAAATCGTCCCAACTGGTCATGTAGCAGGATGCCACAGCAAACGCGCAAATCAGTCAGCTGCTCGTAGGTAGGGCAAGCCTTTGCGGTTCACAGCATACGGTGACGAACAAAGAACAATTGTATACAGTAAGAACAGTATGAACCAAAAAAACGCTGCTTCAATTCAAACCTTAACAATTCTTCGTAGTCAGATTATTCCTGGGCCACATCTGTAGGTATTGCACCAACAAATAAGCACAGGCGCATAAACTATAAACATATCATAAGTTCCGGTAATTTCTCGCAGACGGTCACCTTGCTGGGCTACTGGATTTTGCAACTGTGGCGGGTGCAATTCACAACGGTATACGGATGATTTTTTCCAAACTATGCGTCAAAAATTACACAATTATTATCGACCATACATTAAGGAGCATTTCTGTCGACGAGGCGTCTTAGTCCGTCCATGTGGGGGCGTTTCCATGTGATCTCTGCCCTAATCTGGCATCCGATTGTGAGGCTGTGAATAGTGGAGTATTTTTAGCCCTACTCATTAAGTAAAACTGAACTGATTCTACTCGATAATCGTATAGCCCGTGTTTCCTGGATCCCATATTTCAACCATCCAATGAAGAACCGTTCACATAAAAAAGGAAATTCCACGTGTTGATTGTTGTTAGCGTCTAAGTACTTTTCACTTAAAGGCATCGTCTGTGTCATTTTGAATGCTTTTTTTAACGATTCCAGATTAATGTGTTTATCCCACAGCATTTTTTATCCTATCATTTTTCCTGATCATAGCTGTAATCGCGTCCCTAACCGCAGAAGGGTCCTAGAATGGAGTTAAATTTCGCGTCATTCACTTCCACAATGGAGTTATCCTCATCTCAAATACGCGTTTTACTCGCGATTTGCGGTTACTCCCATTTGTGAGAACCTATCCCGTTGGTTACAAAATATAACAGCTACAATAATACAACTACCCTCATACATTCGAACGTCTGATTGTCACGATTTGATTAGTACAGAACCGTATCTGAGGATCCAACCCCGAGATTCCACAGTGGCCAGCTTACAGCCAACATTAGCAAGGCAGATGTTAGTCATTTCCTCGGTGTTGGAGTATGGCTCATCCGCAAGGACAAACTACGTCAACTTGGTTTCACAAAATTTACGTCGCCTAAGTTAGTTCGACCAGCGAAGAAAAATGCTCCGTTTTTATGACAAACCCACTTATTGCCCAAAAAGTGCCAGGTATTATTAAGTTTAGTTGGTCAAATCTTAGACCTTCAGTCCAATCACTATGACCAAAATTGTTAAGGTGGACATTGAATTACCAAACGAACAAATTCAGTATGAATTACGTTAAAAATGGAACCATATTTATGTTGTTGATTTTAGATTTAAAGAACGATTTACAGTGGTCTGAAAGATTTAAAATTATTGTTGGTTTCACAGCTTGCTTCATCCAACTTCGATTAAACAAAGTTTATGTACGCTTATATATTCCATCCAGATAGTTATGATGTTTCATGGCTATCTGAAGTTTGTTTATGTTTTGTAAATCAGTAATCAACGAAAATAACGGATTTTATCTTTTCTGTTCCGCTAGGGTCGAGTTCACATTTAAATACCCATTAATAATGTGACTCGAATTTACTCACGTAAATTTCTGAGGCATTTAAAGAATCAATAGGACTACTGAGTGATTTTGTTTGGCTTTTTTCACAAAAGTAGGTTTGATCACGTGTTTAAAACAGTTATCTTAGAAAAATACCATTCCTTTTGTTTAGGTTAATTTTTGTTTATATAAAAGTTTGCTGAGCGCATGAGATGTATTTTGAGCTGTATTTTTTCAATACTAAGCACTCTTTATGTCAAAGGATGGACGCCGCATGTGACTTTCAAAAGAAAACCCTAGCTTGTCTTGGCAAAAATGAAGGGGTCGAATATGTTATCATCATGTCACGATACTTGAGTAATATTCCAAAAACGAGCATCGACATACGATATGTTTACGAAACACATACAGAACAGTGAAATTTCGCAGAAGTGTCTCGTCAGCAGCATACTATATTCAATGAGGTTTTAACATCAGGAATACACCGGTGAACCCAGTCAATCATTATAAAAGGTTCGATTTGCCTGTCACAGATCTAGCTAACGTGTGTATGTGTTTATCTGGGGTCACGAAGCAAGTCTCTAATGAATGTTTTCTAGTTAGTCCGATAACCTTTAGTTTGACTATGGCTTGCAATTGATAAGGCCAGATTTCGGGTTTAATTCGATTTGTCATCCAACTCAAATATCGAGCCATGTAATGTGAGACAGTTTCACATGAACTCTTGTCTATTCTGCCGCAATTTCGGGAACAATAATGTACACTCTGTGGGATAGAGAAGTGGAATGCGTAGTGCGTTATACTCCCCAAATTAACTTGGCCGTGTCTGAGGAAAGTGGGAATTCTTGGGCGCCTGGATAAATGCGGTCAACCACAGATCATAGGCCGTTCAGAGTTATATGTGTAATTTAACAAATTCAATTTTTTCAGTTTAAATGAGGTGGTATGCGTACACACAACTTAGGAAGACCTCCTTGGTGAGAACTATACACTCTGCTTGCTATTACTTGGTTGCGCTAATAGTTAATGCTCATAAAACCTGAAGTTACATAGGCATTCATGAGTAAGATACAATCCGGTTAGGTGCTACTGGACTTTCTTTGTTCTGTAACTCAAATGGCACATTATTGGCATGCTGAATTTTTCAGCGGGTCAGGCTACTGTGTTTTATATTCAAGCCTCCAAACACGCCGGCTTCGGCTGTTGTAGCGAGACATATCAGCTGCTATTATCCGGTGCTCAGTTGCTTCTTTCGCCTATTGCGGCTTCCAAAATATGCGAGTTGAAGACTCTCTTTAACCAACTTTCGCTCACTGGATCATCCCCTTAAGCATCAGATTTCGGTCACTGATTTGCAGTCCCGTTTTAGATCATTTCGACGAAAGGCTGGAAATGCCGTTTTGGTAAAAAACTCCTTTTTAACTGGCCAGGGTGTTCTGATGCACGAACTTACACAAAAGTATTCTTCAGCAAGACCTTTGAGCTGGAGCTTCGACTTTCATCCATGTATTTAAGCGCGCTTTATCGATTTCTGCAGTTCCCACCCACCCGATATTCTTGTCGCCTTTAAAGTTCACCAGATTTCGACGCAAAGATGACCTTCTAGACCAACAATATATCTAGAAATAATACTGTTGAATCTGAGGTACCACGTCAGTCAACGGCGATGGCTGCAATCCTTTTACATCGGTACAATAGATAAACACGTGTTAAGTTAATACTTAGCCAGTGTTCAATTAAATAAAACGAGCCTGCTTTTAAAGCGGTCGGCGAGGTGATGACCCAGTCGGAAGTAGCCTAAAACAGTGAATGGAGAATCAACTGTCTGGTTCCTCTACTCCAACTTCATGAATCTCCAATCAAGACAAAGGGACTTGACTATGACCATACTGAAAGACAACGTGACATTTCACAAGGAGTCAGACGGTCGTCTGAGATAGTCAAATGCTGGCTTGGGTCAGGTTACACACTCAAGCAAAATTCTAGAGAATTCACCACATAAGTACTGCATGAATAACAGAAACAATTCCAGGAGTGGTTTATTAGCTTTTTTTCTAAAGCACAAAGGATGCAATTGTGAAATTTACCAGAACAAACGTAAGCGCATTTTATGAGCTTGCTTACATGAACAGCCAATTTTTTCTAAGATCATACCTCTCTACTGCAATAGCATGAACAATACGCATCTGGACGAAAGTTTCATTTTCGGAAATACTACCATGATCCAACACCATAACTTCACTTAAAGGTCAGAAAGTCGGATTCGCTGCCCTCAGTAACTGATGATTTTGCATTTATTGTGTGCAAATTCTTGCACTTTCTAGGATACATTCAAAGGAGCATGGTTGTGTGCGTTAAACTTCTGTGTGAACATGGCGTTGTTGGTAGGATTTGGTGTTGTGAAATAATACTGCAGTGTTGCACATCCGGCCCAATTGACTTGTTTAATAAGGTTGACCGGCTCGGGACATCTGTGTCACATGTTACTTCAAAGGCCATTATATCCTGCGAAATTTCTGTCAACAGCATTTTTGTTTACTGGTAGAAAAACGTCCCGGTTCATTTTGGACGAATCACATCATTTATCCCATTTCTTATAGGGGAGTGTGAAAGATGTTTCGCCTACATAAGGCACTTCTGTTTAACTTCCTCTCCTGAAAACAACCTTATTCAAGGCGAAACGAATGACACTCGGTTAATTCAGTTGAAGCATATCATAAACGAGGGACTCAGTTAAGTCTCCCGAACTGATTTGCAAATGAGTGTATTTGTCGAAATTCCCATCCATGTTCGCAAAACGTGTTTGCAGTTCCTTCAGCCAATGATGTTGAATTAATCACAGGGTGGCTTTGCACTTTGACTAACCACCAGTTCTGTGGCTGGACGCTTGAAGTCAGGTTATTTGCTGGGTTTAGCAACGGTTCTTGTTACTCAAAAGCGATTCCAGTAGTTGAAGTAATGGGTTTGTCTAACCGGCCGGTCCTCACGTTTTCAAAAAACCAATTGATCGTGCAAACTGCCATTTGTCACACAAATTCTTCAGCTTGGACTGGAACAGAAGCCAGAGCGGACCAAACAATGGTCACTTTTCTATCATTTCTGTGTTTTTAATGTTAGTAACTAATAACTTGCGACTTCACGACTTGATTCGGACTTTGATTAATTTCAGAACATTGTGGCAATGCGACCGAGATTCACGAAAAAACACTCTATTCCGAACTTTTCTGTGTGATTTGATTGTATTTGAGTGACGGCCGAGTGAAACCCGAATTCGAACTTTCATATTTCTGATTTTGCTCATAAACACATCAACTCATGTTTTGCAGGCTAATTTGAAGTGTAACACTTTGGAATATCTACTGGCATTGACGGTGATTTCTCACCCTAGAATCGTTGAGTTGAAGCATGGTACAAACCGTCTGCGCCTGAGTTCAACTCACTCCGAAACTATTGCGAAATACTTTACCAAATGTGAAAAACAGCGATGCAGTTCCCAATGAACTTAAGCAAGTGTTGAGATTTTAATTGGTTTAGGCTTAACTCAGGATTAAAGCAATCCGTGTTGTTGAATCATTTTCTGCCTTACCCGCGTTTGGTTTTTTATAAGTGTCTTGTTAGTCTCATGTACCATCTCTTCGTTTCCATCGCAAACTATCTGCCATCCGACTATTATTATAATATGATCACCAGTATTTCAGCCGTTGGGGCTCTCTGGACATTCCAATTGATATTTCAACCAGGCATGGTATAATGATATCAGTGTTAGCGTATGAAGTGCGGTCGTGAATCTCTTGGATGAGTCGACGTACGCAGCATGCGTGGACCAGGCTCTTGGACCAGTCACTATCAACTCAATAATCCGGTATTCACCGCTCGCTTTATTTCACAGAACAACAGTTGCTTAAACAGGGAATTGTTTTGACGATCTCGTTTAACCTTGCTTCGGAAAGAAACACGTGGTCTCAGACCATGTTTACTTCTGTTGATTTACCATTTGACTTCTGATGAACAGGCCATTTTATGCGCATGATGTCCCCGTAGTTTTCTATTTTCCGCACATAAACAACTAAAAACATCAAGCAAACAATTTTTGAAGTAGCACACCTTGTGGTATATTTCTGAGCTTATTTGGCCCCTGGAGGTCATTCAAATAGTAGCAGTTTCTTGTTCCGTCCGATCTTTTTGTAGACGGTCAATGGATGGCTCAATACTAGCTCACGCTTTTCTCCTCAGTTTAACTGTAAAGCAGAAGAAAATTTTGCGAAACTGGTGGTCTTGAAGGTGGTGTTCCCAGTGTATGCAGGCAACTGCTGAAATCATTTAATCAGTTTAGCTTTGGATTTGGAAAAAATTTGGAATTCGATTAGCAACACTAGTCAATTTGAGGCGGTGATACAATTAATACTGCCAAAATTCCTTCCACTCTAAGGCACGCCCAAAGCTTTTCTAACACTGTTTTGCTCAGTGTGTTAAGACCAACAAATCAATTCGAAATTCTATGTTGTTTGCATGAGAGTTTATAATCAGATTGGAAAATTCAACCCACACAGAAATATCGGTGCAGGATGAAGTTTGGGTAACAAATGCCTGGTTAGAAAATTCAGATATATTATGCGGTCGCTGTTAGTAAATTTTATTTAAAGTTTACCATAGTATGGTTGAATCATGTTTTTGTTTGTGTCCAGAGTACTTTAAAACAAAAAGAAAAGCGAATCTATATTCTAATCGACTGTATTCTCTGTGGCTTTTAACCGTTTAAAACTATTAGCCAAACATCATCCAGACGCATTCTTCCTAGATAGCATGCAAGAACAACTTACACACAAAACTAGACAGTACGGCCTTGGTCCCGATCAATATCTCGAAACGAAAACATAAACATCCTTGTGACCAAGCAGCAGATTTTCGGTGTTGTTACGCAGTTTGAACTGGAGACTATCAGATTTCAATAAAATAATTCTCATAAAAACGCTGGACAACCGTTGCGTTTTTCGCAGGTTTTGATCAGCAAAATATTGCCTAGTCTGGAACCAATCACACTCCTAATCCGGTTGTCAAAGCGTTCATCGCTTTTTTTGCTAACTGACACAAATAGGCTTTAAGTAGGTTGCATGTTTCACGGCCACGAGCTGAAGTGTTGCAGTTTAATGACTCCTGGGCCATACCCCCTTACGATTCTAAAGAATCCAGTTTTTTGGGGTTTTATTTGAAGCGAAGCATTTGCGTTTTTTAAATGCCTCGCCGGGATGCAGGAATTTTCGATTTCTGGGGGAAACATTCAAAACGCTGAGGAGGCAAATTGCTCTAAAATATACCTGTTTCATCGACCAATATCTTTCGTTATTATTTCGAATTTCAGGAATCAGCTTTGATTGGATGGGCTAAAAATATTGGGCTTCTGTGCCATAAAAAACATACATTTGAACAAGCTGTGTCTCCTGGTAATAATCACTAGTTCTCCTTTAGCTCTTTCAAGGGGCTCAGAATATTTGTTTTCCACTCATTGTCACCTAACCCTGTACGGTGTGAAAAAATTTTAGGATTGGTAGAAATATAATTGATATTGCCCCACGTAAACTTTTCAGACTCCTATTCTGCCAATGTTTTACTTGTATCGCTGTGAGACACGGCATTCGCGTACAGGAGAACTGAGACTTAAGCACAACTTTGACAATCGTCGTCTCAGAACCATAGCTTGTGTAGGCTGCGGTGGCCGCGCATACAAAATCGCCGTTGCGGAAAAGAATACTGCCTTCTGTGCACAATTCCAAGCAGTGAAGGGAAACAGGCGGTAACCCTTTGACCTGAATGAGGGATGAGATGACGATTAGGAAAAGTATGGGTACTGCCGGTTCGACTCATCTTCAACGATGAGGTCCGCTTGATCCCCTCAATGCATAGTCGGGAAGCTGAAAGATATAACCGCTAATCGAAAGAAATAGCGTTCTTGCTTTCTGCTTCTATTCAGATTGCCTCAGTGAGTGTCTGGACGTGTAGACACTTCGGGATATTTGTGTTAGGCTAGCATAGAGCCCCGTCCCCATCTAATTTTATTCTTTTATTCACAACAAGACTTTCAAATAAATTATGGTTGTACTGTAGGAAAGCATCATCGTTGAATGCTGATATTCTCCTGTCGATGGTGATGATTATGATTGTGAAGACACGTTGTCAAACACAACTGGTTGGGAGAAGACCATCTATGCTCGTAGAAATGTCAGGAATTTTAGTCTACAAAATCTCATAAGTTATACTTAAAATGAAGTGTTCTTTATTCTACGCCTTTGGTAGAAACATCATCACGACGACCACTTCAATCACAGAATTACCAAAAACCTTAAGATTGACCGGTCAGTGGTTACCAACTGACAACCATTGCAGAAACCATTTCGATAGTTAGCGGCAACGCGCTAATCGACATTCGGTCTGTCCGCAAGCTTGGCAATTAGATCGTAAGTATTACCGTTTGAAGTAAAACCGCCTGTAGGAGGTTGAGGGTACCAATTCTTCCTGCTGTACTTGGGCTTATATATTTTCTAAACGGTATTCAGTAATTCTAACGTGATTGGTCGCTGTTACGTAAACTGATTGGTCAAACGGGAAACTCTGTCACGGTGTGGTCTCAATCACTTGCATCTGGCTGATTCACTGCATGCCTTCAGCTCCACCAATCCACCCTTCCTTTGGACTGTTCCGTTTTATTTTTGCTCTGTGGTCTGGATTTTCTCCACTCAGTTAATTCAGTGATCCAGGGGTCTTTCATTAGTTTTTCCTCTGACCCGAATTAACCATTGATTGACGTTACTGTTCTGTTAAACCATTGAATTGCTGTAAGGGCTATCTTCACCAAAACATTTTGGTGAGTGCTCTGGCAACATTCCAATTTCCTGCGAAGAAATTTGAACATCCATATTATTGAACAGTTTTGGACTTACAAAAACCGTCCGAATCATGTCTCCCTCCAGTGATCATATTGTCAAGAGCCTTTGGATTTAGTGAGTCTCAGTAGCGCAGTACCATGTCAATTAACGTTTCGTTTCTCAAGCATTCACTGATACTGATTGCTTAGGAAATAGACACGGTTTCGTGCTCACGCTCACGTGAAAACCTGTTGGATATCGTTCTTTTTTGCCTGGGCTGCTTAGAAAGCGTAATGTCAACTTTAGAATGAACTTCTCGCCATAAGCTCTTTTCAATCTTTCCCCGCAGCAGACCCACGATGCGCTCGTTTGGTCAAACGTTACTGGTGTTGAGCTTTCTTCTGTTGGCTCCCTTGTCGCGGATTACTCGTAAGTCTACAGATGCTCTCCAACTCATGATACACACATATATATGCATTTCCTCATGCATGGTATTATGCAATGGAAATATGCAGAAAATGCTGGGAAATCCATTTGGGCAAGGTCGAAATTGAGGGTATCTGTCGTGGTCTTCTAATTGGGAGCACATTCTTAATCAGATATGACCACCGTAACGTAGAAGCGTTCGAATTTTCAGAAAGTTGTAGTCAAACAGCTGCAAGTAACACTCAAGCGTCATTTGCCCCTTACTCCAATGACATTTATTCCAGTGTGCATAACGAAGGGAACATTTACGTGTCTTTGTTGTTGTTATTACGTGCATTCAGAGCAAGTGGATGTAAACGCCCTTCCTGTAGTTCCTTTGCCAGACAAAGTTCAATCTACGGGTTAGACACTGCTGATGTTATGGTATGAAACTCTCTTGGGTATTTTAGATTTTGGGGGCCATTACTCACAAGGTGTTTACCTTGTCCCGTGATATAAACTATCAAGATCTTTAAACTATTAGCGTACAGTCTGTCCCGTTTGGTAATTTTCAACATTCTCTTACTACTTCGTTGTTTCAAACCAGTACTTCTGCCCTAAATATGCAATAAGCTATATTGTTGTACATCGGAACCATTGGAGTATATGCGAACTGTTCTCATATATCTCGAAACGAACGTGGTATTTTTGACGACACTACGAAAAGTCAGTGAAATGCCGACAACTTTTCAAGAAAGACTGGACTATTCAGTCCTTCAGTAAGTCTACAAAAGAGTATCGCTTACCTCTTGACAAAATTTGTTCCCTGACGACCTGCTTCATCCGGTAGAGGCAATGCAGTCAGTTTATCTAAGCGATCACTTTTCGTGTGATCATGACATAATTTCTGTACGAATCTTCCGAAACTCGTCGGTGCATCAAATGCGTTTGACTCACGCCATTTTCTACGTGATACTAAACCCAAACAGACCAAAATGTCTCACAAAGTGATAATGTATTGAAAGGGCTTCGCAAAATTTTCAACGTCTTCAAGGGGGCTGCTTGCGACGAAACAAAATTTTCACGTTGCGTCCGGGTAAGCCCACACCTGTCGAGTTGCAACAACAACACCATTTTGATGTGACACACCGATTGCAGTGAAAAAAAATGAAACGAACCATAGTGTGAGATTATCTGAAAGCAACGAGTGCCTGGTTCGCATGATTAAGGTGAAACAATTGAGGCTGTATAACATGCATTCTGGTGACAATGTGATGCTCTATATCTACACCACATCCTCCGGTTCATTCGCTTTTTGTCTTTTTCAACCCGTTGCTCGTTGGTTTGTTCCCGCAGTTTTGACCGTCAGAATTTCAAACAGACTGGTGCATAATTAGTTTGCTCTCCCAATGCAGGCAGGGGTAAATCTGGGGAACCATTTATTTTCCAAGAGTGCTGGTTTTAGAAATTCCTTACATGTAATTTATGAAGTATACAGAAAACTGGCGGCAATTTTACGTTGTTAATCGTTTCCCGTGGTGAGTGATTATGGAGATTTTGCTTCCCCCGTCTCACATTTCTTCGTTAGTTTAGGGTCACAACTCCACCGTGCGACACACTCCAATACTGCGGTAAATAACACAGTAGACTTGCGACCAAACAAACCAGTTTACACTCCGCATGAATCTCTGGCAACTGGTTTCCACATAGGCAGCTTGAGTACTGATTGCTCCAGTAAAATAAAATAAAACTGAAGGTACGATCTGGTATAGGCTTTGTTGCAGATCATATACCTTGTGAGATAAAATGGGTTTTGGGGGTGAATACGTTTGTTCGCTTTCCCCTTTCCCAAGCTATCACATTGGCAGTAGAATAGGCATCAAGCCATTGGAGAAGAGAGCAGACTGAAATAGTGCTAATGGTCAATCATCATAAACAAATTTATTAGGTGATAACAGTCAACCTGTAACAATTACACTGTTTTGAATAGCACGCTACTACTGTTTTTTTGACTGATCAAAATACGTGATCCTTGAGTAAATGATTGTACTCCGAAAAACAGGCTGAAAACAGTCTGATTTTTCAGGGACGGTCCGCCAATGTGATAATGTGAGTAGGAATAGTCGGGCGAAGACATTTGCACAAAATGCAACATACCGAAAAACGATTTCTAGATAATGGCAGTCGCTCAAGGTATTCCAGCGTTTGTGGAATTCTGAGGAGTCCAAGGTAAAGAAGAGCTTACCCGCAGGCACCTGAAGTTCTCACCACTGAGACTGAATAAAAATAATTTCCTTAATTTTTCCTAAAGTCTAAAGGTATGTCCTAATCAGATGCTAAACCTATGCTAACGCCAACTTAAACGGAGTGAATTGTCGGAATATCTCTTAGTTGCCTAGAGAAGAAAGCATAAAACATAGTTTGGCAACTGTTTTCCCCTTAGGAATGCCAATTGAAGAAACGGAAAAAAATTTCAGCTTTAGAAAGCCGGAAGTTCGGACGTGGTCATGATATTTTTTATTATAGAAATTACGGATCTTCATAAGCCGGTGAAATGAGCTTAACATGCCAGTTTTTTTACACTAACCATGGTGGTGATAACGACAATAAATGATAATATAGTTAGCACAACCAGCCACCGTCCTTGACAATGTGTAACCGTGATTCCATTTGTGTTGTTTGCATTGTTGCAGAAGGACTTCCACAGCGAACCGATGATTCTGAAATAACAAGTCAAGTGGCGAATGAATCTAATTCACCAAAGGCAGATGATGCAGCAACAGCTGTGGATCCATCAACATCCATATCGGAAGTGGCTGCCGAAAGCACCCAGTCATATAGTTGGAACGACAACGCAACCATAAATCAAAATGTAACAACCGAGCTGAAGCCAGATCCAGGACTGTCACCAACTCAGGTAGATGATGAACAAACTGAAGAAACCAATGTGTCCGCAGAAAGTGAGCAGGTACTGACACTGACGAACACCACGCTACCCGACGCCAATATATACACTCCAGTCCTACCAGTTAGACAAGCTGTAACGTCCAATGGTTCCGGTGAAAATAGTCCTTCCAACGCGAGTACGTTGGCTCCAACAGAACATTCGGCGTACACCTCACCGGAAACAACAGCATTTGGCTATACCAACAATATATCAGATTCGGTCACCAACTCATACGTAGCTGAAACTGGGACGCCAGGGCAGTTTACAAATCAGTCATTCCCTGCTTTAGAGATTCTCAGTGGCACAACAACAAAAGTCTATAATCCTCCCATGAATAATACACTACCACACACGACCATCTCACCTGAAAGCTTAACTGATATTTTCAACTCAACTTTACCGGACCTTCCGCAATCAACAGGATTGCAGAAGAATGTTACGGTGGAGAACAATAAACCAGCCTCTCCAGAATTGCTGGAAACGTCTACTTCGGGACCATTTGGCACGACTGATGTTACTGGGACAGCGGCGCAAGATACACTTGTCACTTCTTCTACTTCAAACGACTTCACCAACACGGTTGTCAACGTCACATATTCAACTACAGAGACAAGCTCTACTTCGGAGTTGACTGACAGACTTTCAAACCTCATAAACTTCAAGTCATCTACACCCCCACAATCGAACGAGTCAAGGATAACAGACCCGATAACAACCAATTTCACACTCGGGAAATTGGACACAGTAAACACCACTCAATTAGTGACAGAGGACGCGCTTGTTACCCAGCCTACAGTAGGGAGTGGTGCTATCAACGCGACTGATACTGAACAACTTTTGACTACTTCTCCGTCGACAGAAAACGGCATCAGTTCAGAGAATGCAACGGTCCTAACTAGTATATCAGCTGATACCGGCATGCCGGATGTCACTGCAACTTCACTACTGACAACAAGGGAACAAGTGGCGTTTGACTCAACGGAAATTTTAGACAAAAGAACCGAACCAACAATGACAACGATATATTCGTCAACAGTTCCGGTCCATTTCACTGAAGCACATTTGACCAGTTCAACGGTTTCAACGCCAGACGAAACCACCACATCCTTTGTGGACGGAACTACTAGGCCCACTGTTACAAAAACCACACCAGCCACCTGGACTACAGCAGAGGTAACCACTGACAAGTTGACTAACTCTCAGTCAGAGTACTCAACTACGGTATCGACAGATAGTGCCACCAGGTCACTGAGCACCATCGGAGGTACTGCATATACTAAACAGGGTTCCACAGTACCAGTGGAGGACTCAAGCGCTGGAACAGATGAACCTACAGTCACCGTGAAACCTCCCATGTTAGTCTCCCCTGGAATGTCTGAGAACATGACAACACAGATATATGAAGGTACAGCCAAATCACCCACAAGCAGTAGTGTGGGAGCTAGTGAAGTTGGAACGCCTAGTACTAATCAGGGAAGTTCAACTGCTGGACAAATTTCAACTGTATCATTGGCAGATACAAGTACTTCATCAGCGGCAACAGATACCCTCACAACCCTACCGGCATCTTCTGTGCCAACCTCCACTGGAATCCCCGAAGACAGTACGATGCAGACGAGGGAAAGTACAATCCAAACATCCACAAGTAATGGTACGACAGCTAGCGATCTCGAGATTCTGAGTACCGCCCAGAGAAGTTCGACTGCTGATCAACGTTCAACAATATTAGTGTCGGTTACTAACGCTACTCCGACGGCAGCAGATACACCAAGAACTACCGTGGAACATTCGGTACTAACCTCTTCTGAAATGCTTACATCGACACCGGTAGGTGAAGACACATCGGGAACATCCATAGGCAGTGGTATCACAACTGATAACCCCGAGACGACGAGTACCGATCAAGGCACTTCAGATGATGAGCCTAGTTCAACAACAACAGCGGTGGATGCAAGCACTAGTCGAGTGGGATTGGATAAATCAACAACCACCCTGGGACCTTCTGCGACAGTCACCGCGATAACTCCTACGCACACGATGACGGAGATACACCGCAGCACAATCCCAACACTTGTTTCAATGGGAACAAGTGGTGATGCATCAGGAACCAATACAACCGTAATATCGGATATCACGGCTGGAAAGGACACCGAATTTCCCATGCAAACCACGACTGATTGGGAATTCGCTACTGTTAGAGAAACCACAGAATCAGCTCGTTCACCAACAGCTGTTGAGTTTTCGGACAGTTCAGCAGCAACAATGACAATTCAATCATCTTCTCCCAGCTCAGAGCTAAGTACCATCCCTCAGACCACAGATTTCTCACCTGAGGCAGTCACTGATGCAACCACTCAGTTCAGCTCTACGCCGTTGGCTTCCTTCGTGGAGAATGCAAGTTCTAAACCCACCACATTGTTTGACTCATCTGTGACCATCGATACATCGGACTCGATTTCCACTACGAGTGAAGACATAGTGACAAAGAACCCAGCCTCATTTACGACATCAGAAACCTTGTCTGATTCACCCTTGCTAAGCACAGAAGTCAATAATTCGACCATAAGTAAAATCACTGACCATACTACGACTTATCTGCCTCCTGTGGTCACAGATGTCCTCTCTACGACGAAGTTGACAGCCACTCAATCACTCAGACCATCGATAACTAAACTCCCCATTATGTACACAACTAGCACCAAGCGAGGCGATGACGATGATGACGACGATGATGACAGTGAGGATGAGAAGGAGAAAAAAGAAAGGAAGGATAAAAAGAAGGACGATACAGACGACGAAACTGATGATGAAGACGACGATAAAGAGCGCAAACCGAAAAGGAAATGTGACGAAGAAGGCACGGAAGATGACGAACTGAAGACTGATCAACAAAAGAAACACGACGGTGATGACGAAAAAGATGTGAACAAGAAAAAGAAAAGGGGGAAATGCCGAAAGCAGAATACCAGTGAGAAAAGTAGGGGTGGCCGGAAAGGAAAAGAGGATAAGAAACACGAAGATGGCGACGACACCGACAATGATCAAAGTGAATCGGAACAACCAGAATACAAGCAAGGCTCGAATAATTCCGATACCGATTCCGATGACTAAACAACTGCAGTCAATAAAAACTCCTGAGACGCTTATCGGCCCATTTCCTATTGATCCAACATGCATTCTACACTAATGAACGAAACCCATCAATATTGATCAAAAACTATGCTCATGTGGTTGTGTACCTCTCATCATTCTGGTGAACCGTTACATGCGAACTGCTTGCAAACACAACGCACACAAAATTCATATTTCTTGATTCCTCCCTGATCGATCGTTTTGTGTTTTTGTGATATCTTTTCTTAATAAATATTGTTCCTCGACCGTATTAGAGCTTTTTCATAGATTGTAAGTCTGTACACTTGTGGTTAAGTAATCGCTGGTGTGAGCGGAACAGGTTTTTACCTAATTTTTGACGTATCATTCATTCCACCTTAATCACTGTAGTAGGTAGCTTAGGCGCGGCATCTTCATAACAGTTATTCTTACAACGACAACTTGCTTGCAGAAACATTGTGCTTACTTTTAAATTGCCGTCGTGGGCTTCATTACTGAAATAGTCATCCGGATGATGTGCTTCTATATATTGATATAAGATCATCAGTTTGGCCGATGTCGCGTTATTGGAGTTTAAACGTTTGTGGTGAGTTTCACGGCTGCAAAGCACCAATGTTCAATGCTGATATTTTGATGTCGCTGATGATGATGATGATGAGTTTGGGGGGAACTAAGTTTGATGCGTTGCAAGGAACTTGAAGGAGAAGGTTGGCTGGATGTTACAATCTTAGTCTGAAGATATATACGTCGCAGAGTTGGTTAACCTGGATTCACAATTCCAGCCATGCGTTTTGAACCTTCTCCACTCTTTGTTTCGGCTGATGCGCATGCATTATCGCAATCTGCCGGGTTTCTTCACATTTTTACTAGGCTGACGTCTTTCATGAGCTAACGTTTTCGAAACGCCTTCCGGGAAAAGATCCTACGCTCTTTATAATACTGCGCTGATTAGACATAAAAAAAATTGCATCTGTCATCTTAATCTTATATTAATCTGACTGACAGTATGTGTGGGTAGAAGAAAAGGGCCACTGCATTAGAAAATACCAAGAAGGATTTTCTGGGACATGAAGTGGAAATATCTCAATGTTCAAGAAATAGCGAGATTAGGCACTTCATACCATACAAAAAATGACATGGGTTTTTTCAGCTTTTGGGCATTCAACGTGTTCAGCTCCAAGTCAACAGTTTACCCAACTGAATGCTTGGGTTGTTTACCTGTTAGGATGGGCAACTTGTAAGGAAGGACTTGTAATTACTAAAGAGATATTTTGGCTGTTTTCTTCTGCTTTATGGAGGCTCGGGCTTTCAGATGATGAATGAGGAGCGATCAGACCGATATATAAATACCCATCTGGTATTCTTCATAATAGTTACCGCCAGATGATTATTCGTCGGACGTAATGTTCCGCTGACATTCTTCTATCCTTAAAAAACGGTAAGAGAGAAAAACACCTTCTTACAGCTGATTTTTGTCGAACGTAGAGAACGTTTCATGAACAACCTTAGGTTTAACTTCCAGAGGACCGTAACGACATCCGCTTCCGTGTACCACCCAGTTCGCCGACAGGCCTATCTCCCGCGTATCAATAAGACATTAAAGTGCGATTTTTTTCAAATGCTACAACAGTGTTAAAGTCTCTTTTGCCGGGAGTATTCCTTATTAGAAGTGACTCATGGTCTGTTCCACAGAACTTAATCCACTAATTCTATTTCATCCGGATCGGATCTTTTCGAAAAAGATTATATCAACACTTGTCTGTTCACGCACTCTTTTCATGTGAAGAAACTTCGGAATGACAGCCTTAATAGACGTGTCACAGTGTTTTACTCATGGGAGAAATTCACCGCTAAGATTCTTATTTGTATTCACGAAGCCTGTATTCTCTCGATGGTGCATCTTTCAGGTGGGTTCCTTGCAATGTTGCAGTTCACCTCATTCGTTTGTGCATACTGGTTGAGATGGTTGTGGGAAACTAATCAGACGAGTAAAGGCGTATACTGTGAGCAGGAATTTGAGAATCACATTTTGCGGTCTATGAGAACTTGGGCGACCCACACAAAGATTTTGAGGTTTCTGAAAGTCCCATAAGACACAACTTTGTGACTCCAGACAATGCAAAGGATTATGTTGTTGGTGCTGACTAACAATCGGCAACAGGAAAATGCTATCCTTTTTATGGGAGCTTCTAGATGACGAAGCAAAGGCCGAAAAGCAGTTTCAGCGAACCTACTAACAATATCTTATATGACTTAGTACCACAACCTCATCCCATGAAATGGTTGCAAAATAACCTTTGCCCTCTAACGTTTTCTGTACGCCCGTATTTCCCAAGTCATGAACTAGATGAAACGGATTTGCTGTTGCCCAACCTATACTCATTAGTTCAGCTCACGCAAATCTTGGTGAAAAGAAAAATATGAACAAAACTGAAGAATGTCAGTGATGTCCACCTACAAATAAACAGATAGTTTAAGTCAGTCACGTTGGCGCACAGAAGACCAGCTGTCTCGATTTAATCAGCATTCCTTCGTGAATCCTTTAAATGAGGGCTGTGTCGTCACACCAAGAACCGTGAATGAATTCGCTAGGAACAACTGTGTAAACCTTCTACTATAGCTGGCTATGAATTGCTGGACTGAGATAATTTTTGTCTTATCATGAGTATCAGGTAATTTCTCAAAAAAAACGCACGAGGATTTCGGTTGCCGTAGTGTCATTGTAGCCGCTGGAGAACTGGTAGGAATTCATTGTCAAATTTCTGATAGATACGAAGCGGATGCGGTGTAGCGAGAGCACAACCAGCAAAATCACTGAGCATGAAAGTTGCATTGCCTTATCCGCCATTCAAAGTGAAAAACTCCTCCTGAAGCAAGTTGATGACCAATGAGTGCACTCGTACCAGATTCGTTCAGGTCCTACTAGGTGAATAGATGGCTACGTGTTTCTTCATCGACCAGTGATTCTTTAACTGCTTACCATCCCCCTACCAAAGTTGTTTTTTTCATTGTAAATTTATTTCTATCCTCACACTGTGCATGTTCGACGAACCTTCGATTCATGAATCTGCTTGAACTCTTTTCAAGGTCATCCACATAGTTCCATTGCTCAAGATGTATAAAATAACAGTAGAACCATAGTTGTCATAGAATTTATTCAACAAGAACAGGTCATCTGAATCTGCTATTCATACATGTTCATAAGTATTACTACGTGTTCACTTAGTATTAGACCTAGGACAACACTGATGACAGAGCACCATTAAAGGTGTTCAAACTCCAGAAAAAAGTGGCAATACATACCAATTAATCGATGTAGTTTCTAGCTACACCAAAACCAGAGTCCATATTTATACTTCATGGCCAACAGTATCATATATACGGAAGTGGAAACACAGTTGACATGAAACAGAACAATGTAAAACACTCTTACGATTGCGCTGGTACTGCGAAGATGTTAGCATATCACGTGACCATATCAGCTTAGAACGTAGATCGGGCACCAAGATAAACTGATAGAACAATAGGCGTGCTTTTTTGAGAAAGCTGAGTTCGGTTCCAATGACTAAGAACAGTTTAGGGTTCCAAATGCTTTACGATTCTGAAAACGAGTTGAAAGGGTCAAATGTGACAGGTTTCTTTTACATGTTGGGCGGTCGATTAGCGCGCAACCCATGTGATTCATTGTGCCGTGATTGGCTGGCACCCGTCAGACTTTGGGAGGCGTTTTGCACACCTTTGTAAGACATGCGGATCCCTGATAACGTGAAGAGGAATAAAGTACACCCGATGGGTGAAACTTTCATCTGAGAAGCCAACACTTGAGGAGTGAGTCAAAAAGCGTGACCACATAATTTGGATTCCTTGGTTGAACAATGGATGCAGCCATATTCTGCCCAAATACGAGTTGATCACAGGGCTAACCAACTGTTCGTGGCCAAAAGGTTGAGCCGGGAGGTCGCGGGTTTGAGATTCCGAGAATTTCCTGATTTATACACTGCTGATAATTCTTAGTAAGGTTGAAAAAGCTGTAAGCTGCTTCTCGGCTTTTCAGCATAGACATGACATAATCTCCATGGAAAACATACTGATTTGCTTTATCAAAACAGCTGTCATTAGAAAAACAACTGGGCTTATAAATAACACGTGTGGTAGAAAAAGGCACCGAGCACAATAGTGCTGGTGACTTGCATGGGGTATAATTTCATCGCTGGATTTCATCATCATCATCATCGTCAGCTGTAAGAACCACGTACTTGTCGTAGAGTGGTTGTAGCTGCCACCGTTTCGTTCACCAATAATTTGGGGAGGTGGGGGAGGTAGCTGCGCATTGGAGGCGGGAGCTGATAAATGGGTGCGTAAATAAAGCACTGTCAGTGGACTGTCAATTGGGGGGATTGGGAAGGGAGCTATGCATTGAAGGCAATAGCTTGGATGCACGAGCGCCATTGAGGGCGTCACTGTGCCATGTCTGACAATGTCTCTAACCATTGATGTGGCCCGTCTCGGGGTCCCCATCCAGGAAGACGACAATGACCAGCGCAGCTGAGTTTGCTGGTAGTGGCTTTTATTCTTCGCTACCAAGTCATTGTTTGACCGCCTCTGGCTCGTTTCCACCCTTCACGTGGTTGTGCGAAAAAAACCCTTCGAGGAAGTCGGTCGACTGGCATACGCAGCACGTGGCCAAGCCAGCGCAACCCATGCAGTGTGATCAGTTCATCTATCGAGGGTGAGTTATTTCTTCCAAATACCATTCGACGTGCTTCAGCATTGCTTACCTGGTGTTCCCACCAAATTCGGGCAATGTTCCGAAGACATCGATGGTCAAACACTGGAAGTCTTTTGACGTCCTCGGCGCGCAGTATCCATATTTCTGATCCGTATAGTAGCATGGAAAGCACCGCAGCATTGTAAACCCGACCCTTGACGGATAAGCTGATGTCACGCCTACGCCACAGGCGACGCAGGTTCACAAAAGCTGCTCTGGCCTTCCCAATCCGGATGGAAATATGATATTTCGCGAGACCACCGGGACTGATACAGCTGCCCAGGTAACCAAATTTGTCTACTACCTCAACCGGCTCATTCGCAAGCATGAGGCTAGGGTTCGAGCCCAGTCTTGCAGTAGCACTTTACCCTCTGCCGGTGTGAAGCGCATGCCAATCCGTGAGGCGGAATTATTTAGATTATTTAGATTATTTAATATTGTTTGAATTACCACGGAGTGCGGTAAATGTAAAGATTCTCACAGTTGCTTGGAAGTGTCCATACCATGATGACATACGCAAGAGGTGCGGTTGATTATCTTTTTCACACAAATATGAAATGCAAATTGGTCCGTCAGGCTAACTGCGAACAATCTAGTATTCAAATTGAAGATATCCCCACTGAGAGCCTGGGGTCTATGCTCACCGGATTGGCATCAAGAAGGCCAAAACCAGTTGCGAGCTACCGTAGGTTTAGGAAAATTTATGAATAGTAGGTTTCGATAAGAAAATATACTGAGTTATCTCAAATTTCTTGTGAAATGATGCATAAATACGGGCTTGTGCAACATCTTTTGTTGAAGAACACCTTAAATGGGAGATAGAGTTTAGTCTGACCTTGACGTTGGTGTAATTTGCAAATCCATGTATTTTGTCAAATCACAGCCTGTGTGTTAATAGATAAATCGATAAGCAGAAACTGAAGGAGGAACAGAAGAAAGTTAAAAATACTAATTATTTCAGCTTTCAGGACTGTCTACTCGGGTAACCCTGTTTCGACAAACAAAATCAGATTTAGTTAAGATCAGCACGACCTTTCGATTCCTTAAATTCCACACGAGGAACTAGTCACAACAGTGCCGCAAGCAGATTCCTTGAGCGTAGCCTGCGAAAGTCCACGAAACAGTTGCGGGCTCTTTTAAAGAAATCTGGTAACCGACCTGTAATTGTTGAGCGTCAGTGAAGGCAAGTTTTTCGGAGCGATGGGCTGAGTGCTATAAAGACAAATGCAGTAAAGTTGAATGAAAAATCACTACTTAGCTGCTATCAGTGACAGAATTCGATCGCAAAATACCATTCCTCCAGCGCAACAAGGTACCCAGCCTGGATTGCCTGCACTCTGCAATGCTCAAAGAAGGTAGTAAAACCATGGTGAAAGTCCTGACTAGCGTGCTACAGGGTACATGGAACAAAAACTCAGTGCCAATGAAATGTGCCGTCTTAGTTGTGGTTTCAATCCTCTAAACATGCGCGAAAACATCGTGAGAAATCGTTGTGACATCAGAACGCTAACAGTACAATCCAAAATGCTCTCTGGCGTTGGCTTGTACACCTTGACCGATCATCGAGAGAGAAGAGTTAATGAGAATCAGCTTGTGTTTTGAGCCAACCTGGGATTCAATATTGACATCTTTCCTTCAAGGTCCTCGAAAAACTGCCTTCTGAATCTTCTAAAGATGATTGTTTTTCCAATTTTTTAAAGCCTGCTTTTGGCTCTACTTTTCGTCATAAACTACGGCAGATTCAAGTTACCAAAGGTTTCGCTTCTAACTTTTTATCCCTTATAGCAAGGTAACGTATATCAATTCATGTGGACGAGTGCAGATATAGAGAAGGGCCTTGCCTGAAAGCACCATGTCCACTGGTTGAAGACATGACTGCTAGATCTCAGTATTCCTCTTCAACTTTGATAATCACCATCTTGGATCCCCACCTATCCCTTAAACTTTGGAATCGAAATACCCTAAAAAATGACTACGCAGATGGTGTTGTCCACTTTGGTTCAGATGCTCTAAAAATGTCAGCCGTTTTGGATTATTTAGCCACAAATATTTGGTATGTACTTCACACCGGCGCAGGTTTAAATCCATGTGCATGGCTAGTCGTAATCAAACGCAAACTTCATTCCTGTTGATGGCCCATTTCGACTTCAAAGATAACTTTATTCAGTTAGGCACTTCCGTAAGTATCCGCGGATTGGCCGGAGTCAAGATCTCTTCTTCAATCAGACAAGCCAGTTCAGCATTGGTGAACTGCCGACAAATGTGGTGCATGCATGACGCTTCTCTGACAAGGAAAGCTCATACAAGAGGGCAATGCTGCCCATAGTGTTCCCTGGATCAAAAACGGGGGTTCTAGGCCCAGAAGACTGAATCATCTTTCGCTGTTTGACGATCAAATCCCTGAAGCTCTGGCCGGACCTAGTGGTTACGTCGAATCATTAAACTGAAGGAGGGAGGGCGGGAAGAAAACACTCATCTGCGATGGAAGCCTGAATAATGTTGCACAGGTTTTGAAGGTTTAGATACGTATTTCACTAATCAACTAGCTGTCTAGCCCGTGGAGCTTTTTTCCAGGCATTTGATATGTGAAAACGACCAACAGAGGGACAGACTTTGACATGGCGGAAATCAGTAAAGTTAGTCGGTTGACAACTGCCACAAATGGTACCCTGGGACTTGACTAGTCAACGGCTGATGACGCTGTAAGAATTGGCTCAGTCGAGCAATTAGTAGCGCTTCTGGATCACATTCACCGCTTACACGATGACACTATTCTTCTTTCCACATCAACAGCCAGATAAGACAAATTCGACTGACTGACCAGAGCGTTATTTCCAGTACTTGGGTATACCTATTCGAGTTGTCTGGGACCGAAAATGTAGCAGCTGTAACTAGCATGTTTTTGGTACATTTGATACATCTGAGCTGAAGGACGTCTTCAGTTTCCCTATGAATTCCACGGACCCATCTGAGGTCGTGTAATTTTCTGTTCCTGTATTATCGGAGGGAGCTGTACACTTATAATGAAAACATTTCCAAATGGAACACAACTTCTTATTATCGCGTCTGATGTTAGACTACTTTCTAAATGGCTCCGTCACACAGCATTATCTTGCAGAGTATTGAAAGTTACCTTTCATCAAATCCCCAAGGCTGTAGTGGAGTCGCTAGAACTTTGCAAGTTTTCACGCAGTTCATATGGTCCAGTGAACCAGCGCTAACTCTATTTCTCATAGTCCGATTATGGTTTACCAAGAGAAGATAATATGCTTGATGGCAACGTGAAAAACTGAACCACAGTGTAAAAACGATTCCAATGGGGTTTTGAATTTGGCGTATATCTAAATATTGGTAGTTAGAGTGAGTTTATTGCTTGCTGATTTTCACACAGTAAACAGAACATTTGCCGCTGTGTCGACAGTATTGTTTTCATTGGTTATAAACACGCGGATTTAAGCTATATGTATATGCAATGCACCGTCCGCTTAAAGAAACAATATTTTAATACAGAATTTCTCCTTGTAAGTTCACTTACCCATATTTTTAAATGAAATCATCATTCGTATAAATTGCAGAACAAACTTTGAATAGAAATTGACCCACCAATCAGTGGATAGTTGGGGCCAGAACAAGGTTTGCATTAGTGTCAGTAACAAAGACCTTGAATATATCATGTGTATACAGAATGAGCTCGCACTTGTTTGATAAGAAAGGTGGACTGTCACGAGTGATCGATTCGCTAGGATTAGCCACCGATCCACTGTCTCCCTGTTTATAACTAGAATCAAACAGGGTAATTTCACCATCCATCACGCACGCCCGATCGACTGTTTTGTGCCAACTTACATCTAATTAAATCAGTACTAGATGTGGAGCAGTGAAACGGGAGGCGGTAAAGCTCTCTTGGCTGAGTTTCCAAAAGTGGTAACTCGATCGAACAAATTTATGCATTAATTAGGTAACACGCCTGTTGCAGATCAGCAAAGACGGACGCTTAACAAACACCTTTAGTTCCAAAAGTTACTATTTTATTTCACTGGCAAGCTTAATTCACTTTTCTGAGCCTACTATGCGCGAGTGTACCAGAACAGACCCGTGTGCAACTTCACCGTGGTGATAACGCTACATTCGTATTTGACAAGAATAGTAACTATGAGTGAAGAACACGCTAGATCCTTGGACAAAATTTTTGATGGGCCAGTTTACGACTACGCTACAAAAAGCCATTCGTTTTGAGTTTAGGTTGCACACCTGCATCATGAATGTCTGACACTAACAAAAAGACTTAGTTCAGCTAACTGTTTCACAATCGATTACTGTTAATCATATATTGCGAACTGCATTTTCCAGGCGTATGACAGGTTCCAACTGCTCCCCAAGATGTTTAGGTATCCGCCCTGGAGGACTTCCAGTCTCAAACGACAATATGAATTTTCTGCTGTCGGTCTAAACAACGATTAAGCAAACACGTGTTTGGTTTTTGGAGGAACTTGTGCGTTAGAATAAGTCTAAGAATTTGCTTTCTGATGAGATGCATCAACACATCAACTGATATTATGCAAGACTGAATTAATCCTACGGTAAATATTCTTCCCCACGTTTACTTCAGTTGCTTTAAACCTTACAGACATAATGCCCGCATAGTGTTCAAGCCTGCCCGTGAAGAAATCCATATATGTGTCACAGAAGAGACACTCAGAAAACTAAAAAATATCTTCCCTCGACCGATCAGGCATGTTACGATCCCATGACCTAAATAGGGTATATTCTCAATCTCTCTTCTGGTTTATTAGGGAAATCACAAACTGAATTCATTTCGCTTTGTTTGGCCACCCAACCATCTTCAAAAATCGGCAAACTGCAAACTTAAAGCCAAAATGAGAACCACATGAGAAGATCAAATGCCATTCTACCGAGGAGCAGTTAAGGAGCAGTTTACTTTTAAGACAAGTAGCTGTACTGTTAGCTATTGTTGTGCACAGACGCAGTGGTTTGAGACGTTGGTAACTGATGGTTTTCGACCTGTTCACTGAGCGCGACAGGTACCTTGAAAACGAGGGGACATCATCATTACGCGCAATTATGCTGGCTATTTGACTGGTGATAAAACTTCCACAAGCTAACTGTCACGCTCAGTGAACAGATCAACTGACGCCTGATCACTTACCAGTGAATGCACCCGAGCTACCTATTTATTGGTTCCTTTTTCAATAGCTTGATGTTGTTACACCCAGAGCAACGATTGTGGCCTTTGATGCCAATATGGCAAAAATAACTTGGATCCTTGCAAATGATGTTTCAACCATACAAATGTTGGAAATTTTGGAAAAAAAACGTTTGGCTGATTAGAAGTTGGCCGGAAAATGTCAGGTGCCCACGCCTCATGGTGCTCTGAGTTGATTTATTAAAAACTTGAACCGAATAAAATCCAAACACCACGGATGAAATATTGGACAAAAAAACCACGAGTAATTTATGCCACTTTGACCTATGTAAATATGCAAAATGTGGACGGCAGAAAATCTGTTCGCTGAATAGAGGATGTTCTTGTTTTCATCGGCGATTTTTCGGAAAACTGTTTCAAACTTTGTCATACACTTGCCAGCTGGTCAATGAGCTCCAAAATATGTTTCTGTGAATACAGAGTCCCTGTTTACTTACATTCTGCCACAGAAGTAAACATCACCACACCACTGATTACAGTGTTCTCACGGTTGACCAAGTTGAACGAATGCTGATAATTATTACAAGATTTTTTTTTGATTTGATGGAATTGGCTGTACTCAAGTTGACGGCTTTGCTGCGCAAAGTCCGTTAAGTAAAGCAATCATTTGCATTCATAGAAAGAAACCTCTAGGACAGCTTTGCGACAATATTTGAAACTCCCCTATCTTTATCAGCGGCAGATTTTTAGTCTTGAAAATAACTTTAATTTGGCTTTTGAGTATCTGGGTGATACTTGACCCGACTTGTCAGCCCTTCATGTGGTTACTTCAAACCGAACCCTCTGACTCCTAGATGTCTTACTGACGCTAGGACCAAATGAGAGCCGCCGACAAAATGTCCACTGTAAAGTCACACGGAGGGTCAACATGTTCTATTCAGTGGCCTCTCGTTCATTTCAAGTTTTCGTGACAGAAGCACTGTTTCACACACTAATAGACGTATTCACCCAAGTCAGTAATTTGAAGTGGATTTCTTAAGGGGGGGGGGCTCTAAGACAAATGGACTTCCTAGGAATTTTACCAGCACATACAAACAGGATCTGACATGCTCGTCACTGTCCACATAGATGATAACCTTCATGCCTCAAACCACATCAGACAAATAAAAATCTTTCTCAAAACATGGCTCAGTTACGATGGTCTATGTGACCACAGGAATCCTCTTAAAACACGTAAGATGGTATTCCTTTGTCCGTTTGCCATATAAAATATACAGATGAAATGGACCGCTGTCTTACTCGACGAAGATGTGAAATTTCTCCAAAACATTGCTGCGAGCCATACAACTTGCAGAACGCGAGTCACAACCGGTGATCTTGGGGTAATTGCTGGTGAAACAAATGAACTAAACTGTTCAAATTGTTGACATTTTTCAAGCTTTCAGGATGTGCAACGCAAACCGATTACACTAAGCCTTTAGGGAAGCAGTGGTGGTCGGACCAAAGGAACCAACACTTCGTTCACGGAAAGCACTGCCGCAGATCACACGACATTTTATAAGTTCTTTTCAGCTGTTTCATGTTACCACCATTTTAACTCAGAAATGTAGAATGCCGTACTTTCTCGACTAATGAAGGTGACTTAAAGTGTAGGCCTGTGCTTCGTGGTTTGACAACGAGAATGAAGGGGGGAACCAATATTCACGCAAACAGATGAACACATCCAATAGTACTGGTCTTTACATCCTCGATTTCTGTCTTGTATCGACCAACTTATTTCAATAGTGATTGACTCAGTTGTTCACCAGGTCTTTGTCTACAGTGCCACTCGGACACCGCGAGTAAGTGAGGACCGTTAGGAAAGAACTGTTCTAGTATCTTTGCCGATTCACATAACCACGTTCGCAATAATGTTATCCACAGCGGCACAGTATACTTCGTTGCAGTTAGTTCATCGATGGCGGCAGCAGCAGTCATACAAACGGGTTGCAAAACGACACAAAGAATCAATGTCCAGACGAAAGGAAGTTCCAAGGATAAGGAAGTGGTAATGTCCGTCAGAAGAACATTTAAGGAAAGAAAACTCGGCCTCGGATGCAGGCGCTTCAAGTCTGAATGGCAGATGCCAGCTACTGAACCAATCGGGTTCGGACTTGGGCTGAAATGGCAATTACTTAACAATAACAGTAATTGCGAGCACCCTAACCAACAGCAGTAGCAAACTTCTACCCAGATAATTGTATAAATGTGGTTGTACATTCAAAATTAAGCAGTTTAGTACCACCGAATATCCCCAGTCTACTTCCGTATGAAGATCCGTGGACCCACAGCAAGTGACTTTAGGAATCGGTGCATTCATAGTTGATTGTATTTTCCGTGCATGTGTCCTTCCACAATGAGCCTGTAGAAAGTGGCTCCAAAATGTAAAAAGACCTGCGTCAGACGGTGAATTCGTGAGAAACCCAGAAAAGTGTATAATTAATATTTTCTTATTTGCGGGAGTTTAAATAATGGTTGGCTTCGCACACACTCAAATTCAACTCCAATCGTACGCTTGAGTGTTCATTCATCAGTATTGTTGTTCGCAGCGTAATTTGCGTATTTTTTCGATTCACATGTTACTGTTATTGTTGACTGAGCTAACGTTTTTCGGGTTTTCTATGTAAACTGTAAAAATGAAACTTCGCTCATTAGAGAATCTATCTTTTTGATGCTGCCTACACAGTAGCAATTTAATTTGATGTTAACGTCTCAGCTGAACCTCAGCAAGATCTGCACAATATGATATTCTTTAAATGAATTCGCTGGTTGGCATTACTAGTGGTTTAACTTCATTGACTCAACGCTAATATTTTTCACCGAATAAGGGAACCCACGATAAAAACGGGAAGGAACGTCATGGTAAGTTGTCAGAGAGAAACTTTGGTTGCATAAAACGTCTGGGGAGAAGAGGGGCCTGTTAATAGTAAAATCATTTGATTCCAAGTGCTTAGTCTTGTCACGCCTAGCCCGCCAACTTAGCAAAACAAATTGCGTATTTTTGAGCTCTCAACCAGTAAAAGTGCATTTAGCCCTTGCGTACAGTCTGTTGTTGATGTTGCCAGCAGCCCCAGAAAGCCGACTTGGCAATCCCTCGGGACGTGCATACTAACAACAGCATTTAGGCTCCGCTTAACAGCCTTCTTCCACAGGCACACTCGTATTCGTATACACAGGTTGAGGCAGCCAGAGTAGACAGGTCACACTGGGACACCGAAAACAGTGTCTTTGTGGTTTTTAGTAGTTTGGCTACACGATGTGTGCGTTGCAGAGGAGAATAATGTGACTAAATGGTTTGTGGGTAAACTTGGGCCCAGTTGACGAGAGTTCAACAGACTTGAAATATGAAACGGATTCCAAACTGTGAAACTAATGCGGGGCGTGAAAATGACGGAAAACATTTGATCTCTTCCACTAGCTTATTCATTCATTTGTTCAAACAGAACGTTGATATGATACACAGTGACTGTAACATGGCTTCAAATTCGAATAGTATTTTAATCTATGTGTAAAACGTAACCAAGAAGGATGGAAACGTTTCTCCTGAAGCTCAGGATACGACAACGACAAACATTTTACGTGTATATTTTTCGCCTCAAGCGTCGAAAATGGATTGCAAAATTACATTGTATCGTGGACACAAGCTGCACAGTTGGCACCTTCGCTGTGTACAAAGTCTCCAAGCATGCTGAAACGATGCTCACTGGATTTGGTGTGCTCTTTCGAAACAGCCAATTCTCGATAGGTTCTGCAACTGTTGACGCATTTGACGCTAGTTAACTTAGTGCTGCTGAATACTGACGTACAAATAGCCTTGTCCCAACCAGTTACCTCATTATACTAAATATCTTTCCAACTAAAACATGGAGTGAACTTTGTGAGGCATCGTTATTCGAGAAAGGCTATGGTGAACTGATTCAACTGAGAATGAGGTTAGTCTGCCGTTACGAGTAGTTTACTTGGGCAAAATATATATAGCTCCATAGCAACTTAGTATTCAAGTGGGAGGCATGGTTGGCGGTAACTTGGGGACTAGGCCTACCTGATGAGCCCCAATACGAGCAACATCGGTGGAATGCCATGGAGGATTTTTCAGTAACCATAAACAAGTAGTGTTGGGTCAAGAAATAGTCAGCTCTACTGCTGCTTCCAAAAGTCGGAATACAACACCAATGAAAGTTACCGTATACGTTGTATCTTCGTGTTATTTTACGCTTGTCAAACGATCTCCGGCTGAATTCTACAGAAATAACTAAACGTATCTAATGTCAAGCATTTGTGAATGTAGTTCACTGTACTATTTTAAATCAATCACTGGATTAAACATTAAACAAAAAAATGCCAGTTGTGCATAATCACTTGGATGTAAATGAAGTTGCGGGTAGGAGAGAATTTTGTGCAAAGAGACGACAAAAACAAAGTGCGATTGAAAAACAGTTGATTGCATGCTTCGTCTAGACACCAGTCGGTCAGCTCCCAGACAAAAAGAGTCTTTCATGGTGATACGTTCTATGTAGGGTTGTCCCTCTCAGATAACGCACCAGATAATACTCGCCTTTTCTTTAGATGAATCGCGGCTGACCTGGAGCGTGTATATGTTAACTGATGCAGAGCATCGCCTATTTGGAGCAGCTTATCGTAGTGGAGAGTTTGCGGCTGACTATAGACTCAAGCGAACCCATCAAAAAAACTGGCATCCTACAAACTTTTGGCCATACCACGAAACTCAAATAGGGCATCCAGTTGGATTTGAAAGTTCTCAATAATGTTTTTTACATTAAACGAATGTTGTGCCGCCATAAGTATCTACAGTAGTCAACGCCTTAATTGATTGACCATTAACCGTTCTAACTAAAGCGACTTCAGCGGCAGTACTAAGTCATATACTCTTATTCCATTTTCGGAAATAAAGTGATCCATAGTTGGGAGTTGTTGATAAATTGTCAAATGTTTCTGACGCCTACCGAGAGCCAATGTGTTGAGCATAGCGGACACACTGTTACTTCTGGAACTGAAGTTCTCAGGACAAGTTGATGGGAACCTGTTGCTGGGTTCCTCGATACCCAGGTATTCTGCACACATCCGAATACCGAGTAACCTCTGTGGGGCTCGCATCGGACATTATTAGTTCAGGATGCTGAAGTTACCGTCAAAGCTAAGCAGAAGTGCCCAGTGGACTGGTTGTTCTACCCTGAGCGGGTTCCGAACACGCCTCATCTAAGCAAAACTGGTACGGACTTCGTGCTTTTACCAGATCATTTGAGTTGCATTGGCAACAAAAAGTGCAGCAGCAGTGCTTAGCAGGAGGCACAAGCAGCCTGAACGAAAACACACGCAGGGGGGACTCAGCTCGACGAGCCCCCGCTTACTGATCTGATGCCATACCAGCTCAGCTTCCGAGGTTGGCAAATGCAGTCAGTCCCTAGCGTGACTTTACATTCATGTTACATGAACGTCGGCTTCTCACCCCAAAGTCCAACAAATTCCTTTCCACTTTCTGTTGTAACTAACTTCTGTCCCGGCTCCAGTGCCTTAGCGTCGGAAAAAGGCTCACCAATAAGGAACACAACAGCCTTATTGCTAGCAAGCGAGTACCAAATTTACAGGGGCCTGGCGGCAATAAAAGGGCACTTTTGACATTGATCCAGGCTTTGCGAATGGCGTTTGGTTAACATCCATCATCATCGACCGTGCTGGTATGAAATTCCTAAACACTCATCATCTTCGGCTGTGTTTCTGTGGGATACCTGGACACTCGTCGGCCGTTGCTGAATTGATCGACAGCTTGAGCTTTCAATAGGAAGCTGGCTTTTCTGGCCTGGATGTTTGACAGCTTCCCTACTGTGATTTTGGTAGAGTTCGAGTGTCTTAGTAGGTTTCTGGCATTCTGGGACAGTCTTCAGGAACCTGACCATCCTGACACTTAATAAAGACATACACCAAAATGCTTTGTATACATGGGTGATATTATTTTCTTGCCTAATGTGGCAGCCACATCAGAAGTTGACTAATGGTACTAAAAGACATCAGCCGTCACACCATTGAAATGGGATGCGATACATCAATTTTACGAAAGCAAGCACTTCGGCAATTCAATCGGTGGTGCGTCGCTTAGTTTTGCGCACTACAGCCCATGTGTATTTAGAAATCTTATTTCAAAACTCCGATGAGTTTTCAGGATCTTACTGAGAAAGTGCACCTAGTTCTGAAACTCATCTGAGCTTCACCACACCATTGATACCGTTGGCACCATCTTGATTCGGAAGCTGGCATGAAGTTATTTTTACATATCTGAGCTAATGCTGGGTTGCTGTTACACAGCCGCTGTCATGTCGTACCGTAAGTAAAACAAGTCCCCCGCAAATGAACAGGCCGCATTCAGACATCAGTACCTGTTGCGTAAATAATTTATTTTAAGGGCGTAAAGTAAACTTTTTTGTATGTAGTTCGTTTTATTACTCACTGTTATTAGAAGTTTCATTCCACATGCATCGAGTCACCCTAAGAAGGATGGTTTTCGAGAAAATGGCGCCTTATAGAAAACAGGAAAAAGAACCTTGACTCAGAATTATCCGCAATGAGCGAGATGGTGTACATAAAAAAATGGTTCTCAAAATTCCATGGAATGTGTGTCCAATTCAAACAAAAACTAGGAGTTAGACGGTGTGCATTATATCACCTGTGACATTTTAAAATTTTGCGTTTCATTCACGCCAATAGCAATTAAAGCTTGTCGATAGTTTTCCCATCATGAGATGCTGGCTACCTAGCAGCCCCAAGTAACTTTGTTATATCTGCTCAGCGTACGGAAACTTTATAACGTCATAAACTCGCAATAATTTTATAATGCCCCAAAAGAGGTGACTGAGCAAAAGCACATGCTTATTTGCAGTTTTAGATAGCAAAATGTCATTGGGCATTTTGTTTGCCGAATGTGCAGACTTCAGTTGGCACACTGTGGCGCAATAAAGTACTCAGGTTTTGCCCCAGACCATGGACTGCTACATCCAAAGGTGACCAAAGTACCAAGTCAGCCTAGCAAAATGGCAGTACATCCCAAGCTATGTTGAAGAAACATGTATCATAAGCGAAGATGCCGTACGTGCAAAACTAATACCCCATCATCTAAATACATCGTAGTTTAGCATCAGACTTAGGACCGAACTACAGAGGAATAAAAAAATTGCTTTCTTCATTCTTCACAATAACACAGATGCAGACGGCTACACAACGAGACGTGTGAATAAAAAAGTTACCTTGAATGCATATGTGGAGTTATGCTCCACTCAGCTGCAAGAGGATCCTGTTGTACACACACTTCGTTACGGGGCGCAGAATATGGTCGTTGCATATATTTGAAAACGTGTACGGAGACTGTACCTTGAGCATCTCGTCAGAACATGTTCTGCTTTAACCCTGCCGAGAGCGGAAGCAGTTTCACTGTCAAACCATCAGAGGGGACAGTGTAACCAGCCACATGACTCTTCAAAGAAAAAGTGCACTACGGAGCAGTGTTCCTGCGTCCCTTCTAGTTATTTTAGCGAAAACTGTAAGAATAACACTGACACCTAATTTATCGTCCATCTCAAACACCTTATATAAATATGGATAGCTGAGTGGAATCTAAAACCTGGATGCAGCGGAGGGACATTATCAGTTTAGGATGTAGATATATAGCTTTTTAAAATACTGTGAACCAAACCGCATTGCCACAGTAGACCCATTCCAAATTGTCTGTCGTCAAACCACAGGCCAACTCTTGCGCTGGGATGAAGCCGCGACAAAACGACGACTAAAGTCAAACCTGTGGGTGCCAAGTGCCACGATTTGGGGCTGAATACAACGCCGTAGGCCAGAATGTCATAAAAGATGATAACACAAGTCTCTTCACCGTTGGCGCCCAGTTCAAACCTTCAGGCGGATACTCATAACGATACTTCTACCCCATCTATTCCCAACTAACAACATCAAAATTAAAATACAA
Organism: Opisthorchis felineus; assembly: GCA_004794785.1. Taxonomy (NCBI): domain Eukaryota; kingdom Metazoa; phylum Platyhelminthes; class Trematoda; order Opisthorchiida; family Opisthorchiidae; genus Opisthorchis; species Opisthorchis felineus. The sequence continues at coordinate 273,655 of SJOL01008319.1, read as the reverse complement.
TACAGTACAATACATAGTACACTCCAACCGCACTTAATTTAGGCTGACTGTCTGAAGGTCCATAATCACGTCGATTGCAGTGCGCGCTCATAACTGACCATCTGGCTTACAAACAGCAATCCTCGCACATTTACATTTGGTTGTGTACATCTAGGTTTCAGTGCCAGGCGGAGCGACTTGGTTAGACAGTTTTTTCCGCTGTCTGTCTGTCAAGCTGATGTGGTCATACTCCTGCTTCATTACGGGTAACACAGTTGGCATAACTGTTTTAACAGTGACAAAACAGAGGACACATATAATCCACAGTAGAAATGCTAACCAGGATCACATTATGAAGGGCACATACTTGGATAGTTTGACTAGGGTTTGAGATACGCATTTTCATTGTCTCTGCTCTTCAATCCAACATGGACCTACATTCGTTGACGCTGTGATTTCAGATTAGCAAGATATTGATCCAGTAGATAAGGACCTTACAAAACCTTTGGCATCTCCACTGTTTGTATTCCTCGTTGTAGTGTCACTATCTCATAGCTTTCACGCATATATTCGCCAAGTCACTTCAGATGAGTTTATGCTTTTGGATTGTAACCGTCTGCTCTCAACAATCTTTTAGACAAGGCATTTTCCAATTAATTTTGTTCTATAAACCCTGTTCTTGACATCTGATAACTAATTTTTACCCCTGAAATTATTTTTCGTTACGGATGGATTGGCTTTTTCACCTTAACTGTCTCGAATACTGAAGGAGCATGCTAAAAGGCATGAGGAGCAAGCTATCATGAATGAATTCTCCCCATGAAGATGACGAAAAATAAGGAACCCTAGGTCGGTTTCCATGACTAAGCTGATGATTCTGGATTGACCGAATAATATGCGGATCTGAAGTAAATTTGTTCGTAACATAAACCAAATCCACTGTCCGGATCCAAGTCTAAAAAACGTGATATTTTACTGATTCCAATTTCCCTCTCAAATGCTTCTCAAGTTTCCTTCAAACCATTCCGTTCGCCAATTATGACACTATTTCTTAAACGTGAGTGATAGGCTTGCGCTTGATAGACTTGCGGACTAACAAGTGCTCCTGATGCTGGGGACATATTTTCTCATCTGATCAAGTAAACTGTCGACAGGTTAAGTGAAGCTGTAGTGAACGCCAATGATGCCACTTATCCCATTCCTGTAAAGTGGAACTTTGGAGGGTTCGTTCCCACAGCGGAGAGAAAGTATTGCTCCATTGATTTCTCTCTCATCTTAATGAAACTCATGGAAAACATAATACTACTATGGTCCTCTGATTTGTCTTTCCCTTATCTCTTCAGTAGGAAATAGAAAGTGCACGTGGTACTGTCGCCTTTCTCATCCACTTCGCTACTTCGTCCTCAGACAATTTGAATGTGTTTTAATCCTCTTCGGCTCTTCTCATCTTTGACGGACAATCGCTTCCTAAGTTCTCTTCTGCCAGGTACGCTTTTGCATCAGTTGTTATGCCACCTGTTCATTTTGCCTTTGGAGATTGGTGTTTGGAGTTTTGATGGAAGTGTCCTCTCCGCTTCTGTCCAGTAACACCGGTATTCTGCAAGATGAATTTTGATTCCATTTCTTTTTAAGCGTTGTACGGATAACCTTCCAAGTCCACAACTTTGTTAAAAACTTTCCTCTTGTTCCGATCTTTCATCAGTATCCGACAATTGCTGTTTTATTACATTCTTATTGGATGAACACTTCTGTTTTTGAGCAATCTAAAAAGTTTACTCCTCTACGTGCTTCAGTGTGACGTATTGCATGCCACTCAGTTGACACTCCATATAGAAATGATCTAGCCAAGTTTCCTGACAACTTCGCGGATTTGTTCCCTAACTTCACCTGCTACAAACGACTCGGGTGAGTTTGACGGCTACGTATCTCTCTATCCACGTATCTAGCTGTCTATCAATCCACATATCCATCTATCCAGCTCATTCACTGACACAATAAATCCACGGAAGAAAGCCACCACTTGAGCTATAGTGTTGAAAAATATTTTTAATTTTTAGGTATTTCGTTTCATTCGCTTCATTTAAAACCTCTCACAGCCTGTAAAGCTCTTTAGACTGCCCCCCATGGAACTCATTCTTGTCGATCTTTTACTGACAAACAACAGCAGCATTTGCAAGCTTTCTAAACTCAAATTTGTCCTTTTGAACACTTCAGTCACTTCATACAGTTATTTCCCTCAGAATAAAAAAGGATGCGATAAAAGGGTTGCAGAAATTAAAAACTTGTACGGTTCTGTACACATAACTTCATGGAATTTTACGGAATTGTACGTACAGTGGTGGAAAGAATTGAAACTACACAGGATTTCAATATTTTCAGGAAATATACACACCCTACCGAACTTTACCTGCCATAATCATTTGCCGGTTCTCAAATTTTGTTTGAAAATTTGATTGCACTTTACTACAAAATCGGTCATCATTTGGGTCTTTACTAGTAAGTCGCCTGTCTTGATTTAATCCCATTTTTTACAAACCGCTCGAAACGAGTTTAGGTCACATTTGCTCTTAAATGGGAGTCACGTAGAAGCAAGTTTTGCTCTCCGTGCACCATCAACTAGAATGGATACTAAAAGATGGCAACTCGATAAACCCTTGGGCGAACGGAAAGTGAAGTTGGCTGGGCACACTAGGTCTTGTAAAGTAAGGTGTAAAACGACATAAATCTTTTATCGGTTTGTCCTACGAAATTGTTTATAAGTTTCAGGTTATTTAAGTGCCTCTTCATTTTTCTTCGTCATCGTCCTATCCATCCTTACCAAAATTAACATTACTTGGAGTGTTTACTAGATCCCACATGACTCCAAGAGTCCCGAATACATGAAATCCACGATAGTGGTTTGAAGGTAAAACAGTTCGGCCACGAGCAGTTGATCAGCACTGTGAGTAGTCCGCAGTGAGATAAATATTGCGTCACTCATGCTTCCGTAAAGGGAACTTCATTACATGGTCACGTATTGACAAACTCCTTGAGTGAAGACTTCTCAGAAGGAAGTTTCATTCATCCTGTGAAATTATTCTCCATCTAAGCGACTTAGTGATTGATGGTGACGTGAGGAGAGCTGAGAAATTTCAAGAGAGATTTCACCCTGTCAGTGACTATTGGGCCGGGTCAATGTATGAGATTCTTGTGTTGATCTTGATTTGAATCACTACGACTTGACCCTAGACAGAGGCTTGCCAATAAATTTGAAATGGTTCTCGATCCCAGCAAATGGCATTTATTCTCTCTAAGGGCTGACATCAGGGTTTTTGAAGCTCAAGATTTTTCTACAAAATACACATTTATTGAAGGTTTAAGGGGGGTTTGGTTGCAACAGTCCCTTGGTCAGAAAATTCTAATTTCCCAACGGAAAAAACTGCATTTTCACTACAAATTATTTCCCAAATTTTCTGGGTTTTGCGTACTGCTTTACCGCCCGAAATTACCTGGTAGCCGGCTTTCAGACCTAATCGTGTTCAAGCCTTCGATACCCAAGAGTGTTCCAATTTGGAAGGGGCAAAGATTTCGACATGAGCATAGGCGTTGCATGTCTATTCGTGGAATTTAACAACTAAACAATTAAAATAAATAAATAAATAAATTCCAAAATTCTTTTGATAGTTAGCGGCAACCCTACCCGGAGAAAGCACGAGGGCTGGGATACTTCCATGTTTCCCTAGGTTGACGGAAGTGGTCGAGATGCCAGGGTTGGGTTACAACCCCGGCCGCCTCGGTTATAAATTTCGTGCAATAAACCCACCGAGATATATCAATTTTTAGAAGTAAACACGCCTGTGGAGCTTACGACATATTCAACCATCTATCTGGCAGTTAGCAGCAAATCTAAATGTTTTATAATGCATTCTAAGTAGTTGCGTGTTTCGGAATAAACAAAACCCAAACACAGACCCCAACTCGAATGACTCATGACTCCCTTGGGGCTTATGCCTTCCAAATATAATAGTTTGTTGCTTTTAGTTCCATCACGTGAAATCCACTATTGGTTCCTAAGATTGAATAATCACAGGAGCGGCAAATCAATTTCGTAACCGCAATCGATATGAACTGCGTTGGCAATATGGTACGAATAAAACCTGGTGTTTGGCTACCACAGCACTGTAAGAAAAAAATGCTCTGAAGAATTGAGGAAAGGCAGAAGATGGGTGGAATTAGTGTAGTCATATGTTCTTATGGAATACGATCAGGAACAATTTGTAGACATCTTGGGACATCAACTAATTAGGCGTATTTGGGCATAGTATTATACAGTTGCATCCGTTGTATCGATACATCGTCTCACCCCAACCAGCAACAGCCCAGCTAAAACACTACAAACCAAATTTTGTTGGGCAGTCCGACTATCAGTTGGCTGGATTCTTGTCACTGGACCCGGTTATTTGCCATGTCCCACTAGATGATTAACCGGTTGCAACAAGAATTCACAGAGTGTGAGTAGCTGCCCATACGTCACACGGTTGGTTTCCCGCGAAATTTGGCCAACAGGAAATTGGAGGGGAAAATAGCGCTTAATTTGGAAGGCTGTAAACTGGCCTTGGTAGTGAATGTCTCAATCAACTTCACCCAATGAGCTTTATTCATGTTTTGTGTCTTCGATCCCTTCCCACGTTCTCCATTACACGCCACTGTCTGCAACACCATTCAATCAGCCCAGTCCTGCTACACTGCGGAGAAACCGATGGGAAGAGCCGATAATTTCGACCATAGACTGAGGCGGTTTTCACAGCTGCCTTATATACTAGATACCTTCACCTCCGTGGAATGGGAAGCTAATCCCAAAAGTGACGTAAGATCTGAAATTCTATTTACGCCTTCTGTCGTAGCACGGTTGCAGTTTTTTTTAGCTACATTCATTTTGTGACTGGTCGCGACTTTGACGTCTGCCGGAGATTCATGCGTCCACTAATCAACAAAACGAAGCTGAGCAAAAAAAACAGTAAGGCGTGTAGTTAACGATCTTGGGTTTGAGGACGTCTCTTCTTACCAACAGAATTTTATTGATAAAAAATGTCAAACGCACAACTGAGGAACAGACAAACGCAATTTTTTGAGGAAGTATTTTTTCTATGCCACAAGGAAAGCAGAATTCACTCGGGAATTGTGGATTGGATGAAGACTGGAAAGTTTTGGCGCGAAGAAACGTCATTCATAATGTGTCTAAAATTTGTCTAGGGTGCGGATAGCAATTAACTCTCTTGGGTTTAAAAATTGGACCAAATATGTTGTCTTGTGTGACAGTCTCAGGACCATTACTACCGGTCGAAAAAAATCAATTTCGTACTTCGCATATAACAGATTCTCATTAGACACGAGTCCGTCGCTGGTAGTTTGGGCTGTTCAAAATGGACAGTCAAATTTATCCACGCCATTGTACAAAGCGATAGGGAATAGCTATAGAACGAATGGTGAAACATTGCTTGTAATTGCGGGTTGTGTTCCCACACAACAGCTAGATTTTCGCATACGTTGTGGAGGACCTGGATTGCATAGTCATTTGCCGATATAATCACGATAACGATTTTATTGACAAAAACTGGTTGAAAGTCATATACTTCCAAAATCACAATAGTGTCCATTCCAAGACAAGTCTGAAAACAATGTTTAATGAAACTGCGTAAGCTAGAAAAAACGTAAGATGGCCTACTCACAAGGTTGCTGAAAACTCTTCGACAGCCCCCGACCGGTTTCGCCCTTCTTGGGGCTCATCAAGTAGGCGCAGTCCCCGAGTTTCCGTCAACCTTATGTTCTACTTGAACCCAAATTGGACTGATTTCGACAAATACACTCATTTGCAAATCAATTTGGTTTTCACGGGAGACTCAAGTGAGTGCAGCACATTCAGTTGAAGAACATCATAAACGAGAGCCTCACTTGAGTCTCCCGTGAAAACCAAATTGATTTGCAAAGGAGTGTATTTGTCGAAGTAAGATGGCCCAGTTTTCATAAAAACTGTAATAATTTCTGTTCTGTTTCTTAGTGTTTGATTATATATTCATCACGTGGCGCCCTTCTTATTCCGTTCTTATATGCTTGTAGCTGTTAGCGCAAATCTACTCGACCGACCCAGATGAAAGGACTTCTGAGTAGTATGTGTGCACCTAGTTTTTTTCAAGCACAGGGCCCGTAATCTTAATCCTCAGCGCACTGGCCTCCAATTAACATAATAAAACAAGTCAAAACTTAGCTTCTCATACATTCCGTTAGACAAATAGCCGGAATGAAACGGAAAATTAGGCGGATGTCGACAGACTTTCATGTGACTGCTTTGGTCAAGGTCGAGAGTTGTCTGAAAAACCACTGATCTTACGACGCGTCTGTAGTTGGTGTAAATACACTCACTGGTGCTTGGTAGAGTCTCAAATGTGGAAGGCTTAATTGGTTTTGCTGTTAGTTTCACTATAAACTTTTATCGTTCTGGTATTCAGATGCTGATTTAAGCGGTGACCGATATTGTGTAGTGGTAAATCCTTTAACTGTATGCCCCTTGTAAGTTTGACTATTTAAGCAAGACCGGACAGTAGACAGCTTCCCGTGAAATGAAGAACACTTTGTGGCCAGCGAGAATAATTTTCCTCGGTAAAAGGCTCAAGTTTCAGACGGGTCCTAGATTTATGGTATTTTTTCCGATATCACTCCGTATAGAGAATAAATTCTCCGCTTCCATATTTTTCAAACTTCCTTGCTTGATGAGTATTCACCACGGAAACTTGTACCGTTCCGTTTTGGAGAATGAGATCAAGTACACGAGAACGCAGGCCATAGTGAGAACAGGAAGTACCTGGTAACGTGAAAAAGATGGGAACCAGTTTAGAGATAGCCTGTCGTTTGTGGTTCAGCCAAACAAAGTAGAGTAGTCCCATAAAGTTGAATGGGTTTTGACATAAAAAAGCATTTCACGATTAAAAAAGCACGAAATGGTGTAAGGTCGCACAATACTCAATGCTCTTCCGAGCGAAGAAGTGGCTATAGAAAGTCAGGACTGGGGGCACATGCACAAGATTTCGGGATTTAAATGTGAAGCTCATCGGAAGAAACTATTAGTCAGATGCCTCATAAATTGACAGACATACGCGGAGCACCGAAAATTTTGCAGACCATTGACTAAAATTGGAAAACCTTAGACGAAAAACAACCTGGCTGGATGGTAGAGCTGAGTACTTCACCAGTGTTTTGTTTGTGAGTCAAAAAATTTGCATCAAGTGCAGTGTAACGTTGGGTAACATAAAATCAAGACAGGGTTCATCAACAACTTCGTTTCATACGAAAAACCAAATCGCGGTCTTCCGAAACAGTGACTGTGTTCGAACGTTGCTGAACAAGCCAGTTTTGATAAACAATGCCAATGTAGTTGCTTAGATCACTTTAAAATTAGTGCAGCCCCGAAGATGGCCATTTTTGTCAAGGCCCCAATGATCCTGACCTATAAGGACAAAGCTGGCCTTCTGCGGAAGCCAATGAGTTTCGACTTTGTACCTTAAACCAGCCTGCGGACCAACACTACCACTAATGTCCTGTCAAGAACCACAAGCGTCCTTTACATTGCATTTTGCTGTTAAGGGGAGGTTCAGCTAGTAAACCATTTATTTTACCTCATTTATCCCAATTTCTCCTGATGTTCACGTGACTTTAGGTAATGGCCTCACTCCGCACAGCAGTGACTTTATAAGATCATGCTTTTTTAATTCTTATCTAGATAGCTGGAGACAGGCATATCGGTTTGAAAACATGCCGACTGTATAACACACAGTAGTGTGGATCAATCATAACGAAATTTTCGATCACAGAACGTGTTTCATAGCCACAAATGACTATAATCGTATTTGGATATAACAGTTTAGTCGCTCAGACTGCTGACGACATAAAACAACTTAAAGAATTGTTTGTTACACTGCAAATACGATTGCTTTCAAAACACCACGGAAGTTGCTATGCAAGTACAAAGACTCCACGCTCCAATAGTTAGCACATTCGTTTAAAAAAAGGTTCTTCAGATGCATCCAGTTATCCATAGTAGAAATGTACCCGGTCCCTGTCACCTAGCAGGCTAAGTGAAGAACTTTTTGACATTTCGAGACAAAACTCTCTTCATTGCGCCTCCGTTATTTCATTTCCAAACACAGACACTTTGATGAACTTTCAGATTACTGCCATGATAGCCCGACTGAGGTATTCGACACACCCGTCGTTTGCGTTGGCATCTGACCAACCCATCAGACAGTACGAGCGATGTTTAGTTCGACTATGCAATAGAGACTAAACAACGATTTAATATCAGACTAAAACCCTGGGAACCCTGGCTTAGCCACACCTGTAGTAGTCCTCTACTTCACGAAAACTTCAAACCGGATACTGTGACTCGTGATTTCCAATCAAGATTTCACTCTGTAAATAAAGTCAGTATATGCTGAAAAGCTGAAAAATGTCTACCGATATAATCGCCTACACGTGTCATAACAACAATTTAGCATGGAGAGTACTGTGATAAGTATGGGCCCAACCGTTTCTGGTCGAGAACCAAACGTTTACAACTTTAAACTCAACCGCACTTACAAGGGCAGTTCAGAGGCAAGACCATTTGAACGAATTAGACGGGAAAAGCAAAACAGTAACTATAAACAACAACGTGGTTCTGAAAAATTCAAAATAGACTAACATGGAAAACTGCAGAACTCATCTTCTTTGTTTTCAGTTGTGGAAAAATGGTATGCTGCTACTCTGTGTTTGTAGCACTCTGAGAAAGGTAATGGTTTAGTATTAGTAAATCTTGTACATCTGGGTACTGTCATTTATACGAAACGCAAGAGCAGAAGGATAGTTTCCAACTACCAACCTAAGTATAGAATCCCGAGAAGTATTAGCATACTTATCATGAGTATGATTCCTGTGAGTTCTGCTTGAATTCGAGACTCATCTAATCTATTTATCCCATTATTCGGTCGATACCGATGCACCAGCTGATTCAAAATCTTTGATTAAATACAATTAATTATAAAACAAGTTCTTTGGCACATAATACGCTAAGTGTTGTGCTAACTGAGTGGATTCAAACGATGTTGGTGACGTAGGCTCACCAATCAACCGACAACGACAGGTCAGTCGCAGCCAATGAGATATGGATAAGAAGAACAAATGTTAACGCACAAACTACCATTCGACAGACTCGCTTAACCGGTAAAAAGTGAAATTCGGTAATTAACTATCGTAAAGACACAAGCAAAATGACGTTTGTATTTCCATTGGCCAATATGCGGACGTTACGCCAAACTACGTGACAAGCGTGCATCAACATACTGGCTAGGAGTAAATCACATAGTCCAACAAATCCGGTCGCACAACTGAGGTGAATCGGCCAAATAAGCTGCGACCAAGTGGCCAATAAGATCAGTCAGCCGCTAAATCGACCGATTTGAAAAGCTGTGGAATCCAGAGCCACGGGTTCTTTTTTTCATATCTACCTACCACAGCTTTGTGAAATAAACACAAGCCAGCGAGTCAGTCTGGATGTGAGTGGTCATTCAGTTTGCCATCCAGGGTAGAGATTAACGCTTGCATCCACCTATGACACAACAACTAGGAGCCGTGCAAACCCTGCTGGTCTACTATGCGTCAATTTTCCTATCCTGTACCATTAATTTTGGTGATTCCAACGGATTGCAAAGTGTAGAAAACTAACTAGCAAATGACAAGAAAGAGCCGGTTTCGGAGAATCCCCGCTAGATAGTCGCTCCTGTATGCTTTCCCAAGGTTAAGACTAGGACCTTCGAAAACGTTGCCGCAAAACCGACCACCAAAACCACCAATATCACCCTACCAAAAACAACAGAGATATCATAAACACCATTAGCAATGCATCTGGGACTACTTATGCAACCATCAACACCACCATGAAGAAAGATACATCTGACCGAAGTGGGTGAATGTGACCCAATATGAAATAGACCGCACACCTATTCGTGCATGTTGAAGGCCTTTCCAAGAATGTGTTGTCTATTGATCCTGTTAAAATGCTTAAAAACTGACAAAAAATTGCCCTTAACCATGACGAATAAGAAATTCGGAACCTATCTGAAGCTCACCAAATACGTAAGTTCGTGTCATATATTTTTTACGTAGCATCATGGACAAAGCTATACCACAAATGGTATTGCAGTCGAATCCTAGACTGCGGATCGAATACCCAGAACAATGCGTGTATCTCCGCCATGAATGAGATGTGTTCGGATCCCTCTGACATATGAGTGGGGACATCAGCACACATCAAAATGTCAAGAATTATACGACATTCCTTTAGTGATAGACACTGGAGAAAAAGTTATTTAACCAACTCAAAGCAGCGGATTACTGACTTGCCCCTATCAAATGGTGATTTTCTTCTATCCAGTGAAATTATTTGGCTGGTTAGTCTATGTTCTTGATCTCCATCCCATTCATCATTTCTAAGACATACTATAGTCCCAGGAGTTTGGGCGAATGAAGTCACTGTCGTTGTAAGTGCAAAGACTTTATCGGGATTTTTCTGACATTTTGAGAAGAAATTATCTAGAAATGTCACATTTGTGTTGACTCCGCCTTTTCAAAAACCCCATACAGCCTACTAGCGCAAAGTATTCCTTTGGTTTCTGATAGTAAATATAACCCATTGGCCACTGTTACTCAAGTTTTGATAATCAATAATTGGGGGGTCCTTTGTTCTTTCCACGAGCTGTCCCTATTTTGCCACCAGCAAACAACCACCCCCCCTTTCTGAATCTTTAAGGAGGCATGTGGTTATTTCACGACCTAAAACGTTCAATAAAACGAATGATAAAAATAACAGTGCAGTCTACTCACAAATGTCCCCCTCAGGCACACTGGTTAGAATGATCATTTAACCCTGCGGTACACGGTTGGCGTCCTCGAGCTTTCCGACTTTACTCCACAGCACTGGTTCGTCATAGACAGAACATTCACGTGAATCATTCAGAACTGGATTAATATTATATAGTTTGCCAAACTGACTGGTATCTGTTGCACAAACCAACCTGCCTAGATAAAAGGATGCGGTCGATAGGGACTTGGTTGCACGTCCAGGTCAGCTAAGTGCTGTTGATTACAACACCAACATGCGGAAAGCACCCTGGAGTGAAATTTCCCATTATAGTGCTTCATGAATTCACAGATCCATTCTGGACACTAGCTCATCAGTGCGTACAGGATGAGAAATAGCAATTAGTGTTTTCGCCACCGCTCCTTG
>SJOL01008319.1:228607-245328 GCA_004794785.1 Opisthorchis felineus | reverse complement strand
TGTGGATTAAACCAGAGAACTCAGCAGTGTAAGTGCAATTTGAGTCATAAAGGAAACTACTGACAAGTTTGTTAAATTCTCTTCGACAGCCCACGACCAGTTTCGGCCTTGTTGTGGCTCATCAGTTAGACGCACTCTCCGAGTCTCCATCAACCTTATGTTCGGTATGAACCCAGATTGCACGAAATTAGACAAATACACTCATTTGCATGCCAATTTGGTTTGCACTGGAGGCTCGACTGAAAAACAAACTGGTATGCAGATGAGTGCATTTTGGCTCTTTTGGCGGTAGGATACAACGCATATTAAACAGATCATATGCAGAGAACTTTTCAAATTTCGCTCCCATGATTTAGCGTATTTTCAAAGGTTTTTAAACACCACTGTGGACGGCTGTCCTCGTGAAGTGCCTACACAGACATTAGCATGCCACACACAAGAAACAGATCACGCTCTTGAAGCCCACACGGATCAAATTAATTTGCGAATAAGACCATTACATAGTCTGTCCACCGTCTGACTGAGATCAAATACTGACATTATCGAGGTCAGACAATCGGAATTTGAAATGCTTCATGGGTTTTGATCCGAATTTTTATATAGATAAAAAAGATTCATTTTTGTCCACCGTGACTTACACGTGCGCGTCGAAAAAGATATGGTACAAATGCGAATAAACTCCGTCGCAAATGACGCATGCATCAAGTCAAAGGTTTTGTCAGAATAACCCAAACTTGCTGAATAAACTCAGGGTATCACTCCAGTTCTCTAATCAATATTTGAGAGGTTATTGGTATATTCTAACACAATTGTTTGGGGGGGGGGCAGTAGTTACTCCGGATGGAGATGTACTGATGTCTTTGCTCCTGTAATCATTGGAAACTTTCTGCCGCACACCTCCAAGAATGTGAATTAGATACAGGACAAAAAATTTACTTGCGTAAGTTTCAACTGAGTTCCGACGCCTACAGTGAAGTCAGTCTTGGTTGAAAAGCCGAAAAGCAAGGCACAGTCGTTTTATTCTTGAATATAATCATGAACATCGTTCAGCTAAATGACCACTGCGTTGGTTCAAACCTCCTCTATTTTTGGCACAGCTGGTTGATTGATAGTGCGAGCAACTTAGACCTGGATGGTGTGGGAAACCAGTTGCCTTTTATTTACGCAATAATCATGAGTAACATTCACACACGAGTGATGTGATACGTACCGTACCACATAAACGGACCGAACGCTTGTCCAAAGTAAATTAATGGCTAGTGGTGTAGTTCTGTGCTACGACGTCCGAATAGCACGAATGATGGTTGTAGGCAGTATTTTGAGCACTGCCTTCGCGCATGTCTTCCATGAAAACTAGGCTGGTCCCATTCATGTTCAGTTAACTGAACAAACAGCGGTCCTCTTCTGTGAGGACTCTCAGTGTTAGTGGATGCCCATTTATTTTCGCCAAGTAATGATTGCCCACACACACTGTGGGAGGATTCGAAGCAAACTCGGAAGATTGTGAGACCGCTGTATCAAATTGGACTGCTTAGCTACCTCATCTACATCTGCAGAAGTCTGCAAGTCAGAGCTTCTGGTGTGGGCATGAAAGAACCATTGGCTACTTTTTGTGTTCAGACTTCCACGTTGTAACCACACTCGCGTCTTGGTGAGTTACGTTTTTCCGAATATGCTCGTTTCATTCTACCTAGACGGAATGGTCCAGGTCTTGGTTTTACTGAACCATGCATGTGACAACTTGGATCCAGAGTGAAAATAGATCTACTTCCGAATAGCATTTCTTGCAGTTCTCCAGGTACGTGACTGGCAACTTAAATGACGCTGGCCCTGACCATCAGTGCGGTTTGTGTTTTCTACCTAGACAAATGATTGTGCATGAGCTAAGTTCGTCGGATTACCAGTTACATCATGACAATCGTTTTAAAAACCGAAGGCCCAGGGTGAGGTTTAACTAAAAAACATGCAAAAGTCTTGAGTGAAATATTCAGAATCCTTGCAAGCTAATAGCGAATCAGAAGAACAGAAATACTAAGGCAAAAACCTCGGGGTCTGATTCCCTGTTTGGACTGGCAGAGCGCTCAGCGGAGACAATTATACTATTCACTAATTGGACCTAACGGATAGCAATGTTGAATAATGGGCAACCGTAACTTTTTGTGGATTCAAATTGGACGAATAGACATCTGCCAGATGCAACACTGAAGCGAGAACAAACAATTGTCACCTTTAGCGACTTACACTCATTTGCAAACAAATTTGGTTTTGCGGGTGACTCACCTTGAACCCAGCTGAATCTCTCGTTTATGATGCTTTCAATCAACTGACTGTGCTGCACCAGGCCGCCTCATGTTTCGGTTGGTACGATATTCGAGATATCGCGATACATGAATAGACGTAATACACTACTCGTAAGGTTGTCACTTTTCCTTCTCTACTAGGATATGCATCCGAATAAATACAAATCCTCATGAATATGATGAGTTGGCTAGTCGAGATAGTCATGTTTATTTCTGTGCCCTATTTTCTTCTTCACATGGACACTCGGTAGTATAGAACAAGCATCCATGGACATTTTTTGTTCGTAGTCACATTGTACGGTGCGCTATTTTTAGCTGTGAGCATTAGTTTTGAAAGAACTAGGCAAATATGTTGAATTTCTTTTGGTACATATGTGCAAATCACAGAAATAATGACAGAAATCCACGTCTTTTGCTGTTGAATTAGTCCTTGAGAAAAGGATCCCGAAGACCATAGCTCTCGCATTAATGGAGTGACCCTTATTGCATATTTCTACGCTGAATCTAAAATTCACCAACGATCAGTTGTTCACCTCACAAAACTAATTTCATACATAGTAGAAAACAACATTTTCAAGTAGAGTCTCATTGCTGAGAGTGTCGAAGAGTTGAGGCAGCATTAGGCTTGAACCAGGTTAACAAATAAATGAGCAATAAAACTCCGTTCGAAAACGTCAAGTCCTTTACCAGCTACAACAAAAATCAGCGTGCTCAATGCAATGCTTAAAACGTTTTATCACATTCAAACCAAATTCGGTGGGATAACCCAAAAATTACTTCAATATTTTCACCAACGCAATTGCAAATGTTTCCCATAAATGCAAGGCTCAAGAGCCTCTAACATTTAAGGAAGTCGATTGTGCGGTCAGCATTTTCATCCTATTCACACTGTAAAAAGTTGAAACAGATATGCATCAGGCCAGTACAAAATAAACACCGCGGAAACAGCAGTTGAGAAGGTTTTCACTTTGTTAGCCAGTTGATACCGTTTGTATCCCAGTTTCGGTAGCATGTGACATCATCCTGTTGGAAGACAAATCGGTCAGTGTTCACCCCAGAAATGAATGTATCTTATGCGAACCAATTAGGATGTCCGCTTACGAAGTTGACTGTCACATACACATGCCAAAACGCTCTCTACTTTGTCCGTCACTTGTGAAGCAAATGACATAGAAATGCTCGTTTCGTATAAAAAGTGATTTTAGTTGCCCAACGCAGCGGACATCTTAACTGTGTGAAAGTTGTCGATGACTTCTGCAATCAGAAGATCACTATATCCACGTTCCGAACAGGTACACAGTTTTGTTATCCGTAGGTCGCATTCATAAGTGTGCAAGAAGTTTGAGAGCCTACAGTGCTTCCGTACACAAGAGTTGAACATAGTATCATCTTCCATAGATATAATTACGAAGGGACTGGTGAAAATGTTACCCGGTGTTTTTCTGATGCGGCACCACTTTCTGGGTAGGTGGGGCCGTTCGTCAACCCACCGCCAGCTTTCTGTTTAGCACATGTAAGAGCGGTTTGTGACAGCAATCCGGTGAAGTGTAAAGGATTTCGAAAAGGCACTTACGCTATAGTCTACAGTGTACAAAAGTGGACTATATTTGAACGAAATGTCATTAATTCGTTCTCTTCCCCTTTAGCTAACGATTATGAGACGTGTTCTGTTCCTACGGATAGCTACCCTAGTGTGCCACCCACAAAGAATGTATTAAATACCTCCGTCTGAATCTGTTTCGGGCTTGGTAAAACCAACGTGTGTCCAAATCCTCAGTGAAATATAAGCAAATGAACGGCTTGTATCCGGTAGTGCCGTTTCGTTTCCGGGAACAGTGCTCCAGGTATCTCCTATTTCTTGAGATGTTTCGAAAAACTTGTCATCCTTTTCTATACATTTCGGTTCAACACTAGTGTCTTGTTAAGCAGCCAATGCATTTAACACTATCCCCCCCCCGCGTTGAAGGGACTGTGCTTCCATCGGAGCTTACTGTGCGTTACACTTGTCCTTAAGAATACTGAACGCCGGATGGGTCCGTTGGGAGTCCCGATTAACTTTATATCCGTAGAGCCAGTCTTCGCCAGCGATTCATGCTCCACAGTTACACTAACATAGCTATGAAAATGGTTCAACTGCACCACAGGCTCCTTCATCTCAGTTTTGTCATCTGTCACACGGAAGGTGTCGGATGCATAGCGCCAGCAAACGTTCTAAATATCTACAACGGACATGAGATCACCGTTTTCTAGCACGGTGAGAATTGCCTCAAGAGAGATAAATATACCCATACAGTTAACTTTACTGCGTCTAGTGATACTGAATGGAAAGTGATAATGGAATTTGCATCTCAGGATCTCAGGCAACTTTTCAGCGGGTAAATTCTTCGGTAAAACCTTTTTGGATACATCACGATAGGGATAAAAATCATCAGTCCGTTCGAATTCACCTTACAGATTTCGTGTCTGAAATTTTGTCCCTCTAAGGGTAACAAAATTCGCGTCATCCCCTTGAGTAATAACATTGCGCTTTTACTTCAGTGGATGTAGCAAAGATTGCAGCAAAGGTTAAGTGAGAAATCTTCCTTTTTGGCTGACAAAAAGTCCCACTGACTGCACCCAGCATTCAGAGAGAAAAACAGGAGCGAACAACTTGTCAAATGTTGAAGCTGCTGCACACCCAAACAAAAGGGGAATTCGGCTAAATGACTGATTTTAAGCGCAAAAAATATCTGTGGAAAAGCTACGTGCAAAAATTTTTGGAAGTTTTAACAAAGCATTTCATAAAATAGGTGTTTCCCTGAATAATTTCTAGAAAATGACATATCCGAAGCTACCTAATGTCGCTGACTTCTTTTGCACAATGGAGCTAGTTAGGGAATAGTAAAAAAACTGGGTAACTAACACCCAGTCGTGTTTCCATAGTCTCAAAGACGAGTTTCACAGTTTGAAACCACTCAAGTACACCAATATCCAAAACAGGAAAATGGCCCCTTTTGGTGTCTCTAGTAATCTCCAGTAATCTTATTTTCAACGGGATCATTATGAATATGTGGGTGGATCAAGTGCGCCATCTGATTGTTGGTTGAGTCACCAAACGTGGCGGTAGGTCTGCATACCTTTATTCACCAACCGCGCGTGCGCACTGCGGATTACTCTGATTTGGTGACGAAACGTTTGCATCCTTTCCCGACTGTGTCAAACAGAACAACTCAGACTTGGAACTCCCTTTGAGTAAATTCTGTCCTCTACTCCAGTCCTGTAGAATAAATGGTCAATTTCTGCTTAGCGCATTGTACTATAGACGAGTGAATGGTGGTATACTAGCGAGGCTTCCGTGACCTATAGTAACGAGTATTTTCATGAGTCAGTTAAAACATTTCCATGCAGGTCGATCAGAGAGCGTGTTACTAATGAGCGTAATGTAGGTGGTACTTTTGTGAGTTTTACAAACCAGACCCAAGTTCAAAAGTTTAACTTGTTAGTATACATTGACACAAAAATGTCATTTAATAATACGGTATAGAAAAAGGTGTTGACAGTGTAATGATACTTTAGAATTTTGGTGGAATTTTCATCCTGTAATTGTAGCCATTCCACGCCAAAAAGCCGAGAAGCACTGTACAGCCGTTTCAGACTTATTGTAAATCAACAATGGCGCGCGTCTCACGAAGCTCCAGAGAGTCTCGAGCTCGCGACCTGCCGGTTAGTAGTTTGAACACCTAACCGTTCGGCTGAGAGCACCTGATCAGCATTATGATTACCCTGCACATAAATGGGATACAGCGTAACTCATTATTCAGTCACGGAATCCACATCACTGGGTCCCTGGAGTTTCGTGAGATGGGCGATTCCTGATTATTCCAAACAAGGATGAAAAAGTTGTACAGGGCTTCTTGGATTTTTATCATAAATTGGCTTCATTTACAAGACGAAATATCGATTATCCTGATTTGTAGTCCTTACTGGACTCTCAAAAATTGTATAACTTCTATTGCCTTTCAGAGATGATGGGGCATCTTCTGTTGCCAGACGTTTTAAATAACCGTGGTCGAGCGAGCTTTCAAGGTCAAGAAATCATGCTTAGACGACGCGTGCGCAGCCTATAGTAATGAGAGACCCGTTTCATCTATTGTCCAAAGCAAACGTCGTTGATTAGTTTTATTTGAAAGAAGAAGAATCGTTTATCGCTGCTAATCTGAGAACTCCAAATAGTAGCATTGAGCAAAGTACTGCCGGGAACAGAGGCAAACCACTGACCTCTCAGTTACCTCCTGGTGCCCCTTTCCAACGATATACCGATAACCGTCTGTTGTCCGAAATATATAAGAGCCTTGCCCACTAGGTAGTTCACAAAAGTTACTAGCTGATGGCTCCAGCAGATGGCAGCCATTGTGACAAGCAGGTGCTTCCAGTTAGCTGAAAACGGTAGGTGCATAAGCGTGACAAACAGCAGGCGTCATTTGTGGTAAAACCGACTAGGAACCCTCCCAGTAGGCAGGAGGCCGGCGGTACGAGTGACTTTCGTTCATGCGAAGGGTGACTGGACTTCCCAATTCAACATCTATCACGCTGACTGACCTGCGGATCCATGCACATGAAGCACCTCGGGATTCATAGTGCTGAGCAAATAGTTAGGTGGTTCCGTAACATTTCGATTTGTGCCACGTAAAGCGCCTTCGCGTGTGGACTTGTCTGTTGACAAACGAGATGCGCAAGCATATTCAAAGCCAATCCAAAATGCGCATTCATTCCACTGTAATAAAGCCATTCGAATGACTGCTGCACTGTAATCCCGTGACCTAGACTGACAACACCAACATGTGTGTGTGATTCGAATCGTGATTAGGTTGCGGAGGAGCTGATCTTCAGGTCACTGAACCAAACAGTTACAATAAATGCTGTGTGAGACGTACGTTACTAAATAGAATTTTAGCGATCAGTGAAGAAAAAATATAAGAGTGTGTAGTGGCCAATTGGACAGCAACATTTCACCAACTAAGGAAGGCAAAACAACGTATTAGAGTCGCAGTGCGAATCCACCAAGCCGTATTTTGCGCATCATTGTTTTGGGTTTGGAAAAGGTGGTTGGTACTTCGCTGACGACCGCACGTAAGCGTTTACAAAAAATTTCGACTACTGGTTATTGGGTAAGTCCGTCGAATATAGACCACCACTCTCACAGCCGACATCATTTTCCTTGGAGTCAATCACTGTGTCACTCCCCATCAGCAACTGAATGTCACAGGTTAGACGTCGTCCAAGCTGATTTTCATTGGCCACATAGATTTTAGCACAGCATGGCAGACTTCGGAATCTCGTATTATATGCAGGCTAGTCAGATTTGAAAAAAACAAGAGGATTGGGTCACACGCGTGGTGACCGATTGGGAAAATGTAGTCATTGATGTTGACCATCCAACCCATTGCATTGGACTTTTTTGAATAGCTGTGCAGTTTGTAACCCTGCACGTTCTAATCAACAGAACGATTTGCAGTTTATTAGTTTCGAGGGTCAACATTTTGCTTCTGTTAGTTGTGCAGCATTTGCGGTTGAAACAGCCGATGAACTTTCGCATACGCTTTGCGTTTATTTTGACAAAAATATGATCCATTGGTCTAGGGCTTATGACAGCATTGTACCCAAACACATGGGTCCACTGAAAACGTCATCAGTAGTTTTGTTGGTCCCACAATTAAAAATCAACCAGGACTTTCGTAAAGTAGTGAAAAAAGACAAATAAAACAACGCCATTTGTTTGACTTATATGACAGTTGGTTTTAACTAGGGCACTCTGACACTCTGATGTTTTGAAAAAGTGTTAAAAAAAGTCAGGTTGTGAGTAGAAAAATGGCTTCACAATATTGAGCTATCAAAACTGACGTTTGTAACCACCTGTTTCTCGCCAGAGGAATTGTGGCAGTCGGTGATGGAGGAATATTAACAAACATCGTCGGATAAGTCAGACGCGTGAGAAAAGCAGGTTCGCCACCATCATGCGAATAATGTTTGATACTTCTATCAAAAAGCGATATGAGTTGCATTTGTGTTATTTTGCTCTTCTATTGTGTTCACTTAGAACGTTGGGAAGAATTTGACCGCATCAAAATCCATTGACATTTTTTACCTCAAAAGCAGCGTGCAAGATAATCTTTTTATTCATTATTTCAGATATTCAGTCATGTTTTCACTAACTGCGCTGTTTTCCTTAGTTCTGCTTGGACTCAGCGCAAACCTACAAGCCGTTCCAGTCTCTGACGCACGTGAGTTTGCCAAATGTTTCCAGTTGGTGCGGTGTTTCCCTCAAGTGGAATTTTCTGTGACCGGTCATGTAAACAATGCGTTCATTAATTCGACCTGTTTTATCCATCGGTAGACCTATCACATGTTCTGTGTGGGGAACACGTATCACCAGCAAACTTCATACAGTATTTGATAAAGAGCATTACCGCAAACCAAAAATAACGTGATGATTAGTTAAGAACTGGGGAAAATATCTTCATAGTTCTTAACATTAGCTTAAGTGTACAATAAACTGCCCAAATGGCACTATGTATCACTTTACTCTAGCTTTACGTCCACTATAGCATGACTTTTTTGGGAATACAGTGTGATTAGAATACCACTTATGATACGTTAGAGACCGATAAGTTGCTAAGCCTGACAAGTTAGTTGTAACCGCTGGAGAGTGAACATGTTTCCTACTCGATCGTACTATTTCTACTACAATTTTAGAATGAAGGAGTAATGGAATTACATGTAAACAATTCGAATCCTGTCGAAGTCAAGGATATGCATTGGTAATGGGCTCACATAAGGACAGGATTCCAGTTCATTGGTTTTCCCTTTTTACATGCGCCAACCAGAAGGATTGTGCCCAGATAGTCTAAACGAGATTGACATGAGTGCAAAAGTGATAGAGTAGAAATTTGCTGGTTGTCAACGCAATCGATAAGTTGCATAGTGATTCCTTTTTTGTGTCTATTCGTTCAGCTAATCCGAACCAACAGAAAACTGAGATTTCCAAGGCGCAGTCAAGTGATTCGTTACCAGACGGCTTGGTCCGCGTTGTCGCAGTCATTAGGGACACCTTATACATTCGTTTAAACGATACTTCATCAACCAGTTTCTAATCTCAAAGCTGTTCCATTCCCTCCGATTTCATCCATACAGTGATTCTTTTCTGATCAAATAATTGCTGACATAAAATTTGTTTTACTGCTGCCTGAATTTTAATTGGACCTTCGGGAATGAAAACAATGTCAGGTAAAGTTGAACTCTCTGGAAGCACACAGTGAATACTCAGCAGAGCAGCAACAGACTTTCAAGTAAAACCACTCAAGTGAAAATGGAGAAATGAAAAGCGATCGCTTTAAGTGACAATGAACGAATGAACTTTGCAGTTGGCTGATGCCACAAAAATACACGGATAGTTGGAGAGAATGAAGAAAGCTTTGGCTGGGGAATAGCTTGTAGCTAAGATTTTATGTGTAATTGCGTGATGTCATCTGAAAGTTTGCTGTACAAGACGGGATCAATAGCGGATAAATTGCTTCCAAGACGCTACCGCTTTCTTCAGCTTAGCTAGCCAGTTGGGCGAGTCCGAAGAAAGGTAGAGGTGAAATTCAGGCTTCTAAGGAAGCGAAATTAAAAACACAATCTGCACGCTGGTAAGGCCCGGTTCGGGAGCAGCACCCATTTACAGCGTGAGGCCTATGAGTGTGGCTGCGCTTTCTACGTGAAGGTGCCCTCTGATAGGCATTTGAAATTTATATCGTTATTGCAAGACTTTATCCCACTGAGGATTTTGTTCCAGGTGAATACACATGTACTGAAATAAGTTCCGTACCTCGGAAACTCGTGTGACCGGGCTCTTGGGAGATTGATTACCTTTTAGCTTACTTGCAGACATATGGAAATGTCATAAAGCGATAGGTTAACTGGAGGACAGAATCCGTTATGGTGAACAATGGAGAAAAGGGAGATGACACCGAGGCCAAATCGACGCAGATAAATTCCGCTTAGTTCAAGCTTGATAAATCGTTGCCAATGATAAAAGGGATAGATATCCCAATGAAGATTTTGATGAAATACTGTCATGGACCATACGATCACTTTTGCGTATATTTTGATAGAGGGCTGAGTAGTGCCTTAGAATGAGGCGGACGATAGTTTTGTGAAGCTTCAGTTTGATCATTGAAGCAATAGCGTCAATTTATATATCCAATGAACCTCAAGATAATTTGGCGATTAGGGCGCAAACCTGCTGTCCACAAAGTCCATGCTTTGAACCCCAGTGTTTCGATTGCCCGGTCTATCATTGGATAGCCTGGCCGTAACTCATCCGCCGTTCCTACTCCTTGTTACAAAAGCGAGTTGACAGGTCTCTTGTGCTTGTAAGTCTGTAGAGACAAAGTTGACAATTTCATTCAGCTTATTATAATGATCAGTGTAAAATTATCCGATATCATCGGATTATTTGTATTGTGACTAGATACATAAGCATTTGGATAAAATATAAGCTCTCCGCTTCGCGAATTCAAGCTCTTCAGGGGGTGGTGGTTTTGGTGTGACGGGTTTAGCCGCTTTTGTAAGAGGGAATTATAATTGGACTGATTCCCTGCGACATGCGAGCGGCAGCAATTCAAAGAGTGAAGATGTTTAGCCGTATATTGGTGTATTTTCACCGTCGAGAAGGGAAGATAAAGGTTAACAACAAAATATTATTTCTGGGAAAACATGTGACAGCACCACTGGTTGTAGGGGATACCGATTCCGAAAAAGGGATGCCTTTCTAAGGGCGAAATAAAAGTGGTGTTTTCAAGGGAGGAACTGGGATTTAACAAAACAACAAGTGTGTACTTGACTGAAGCCACAAGCGGTTTTTGCGACCAACCCGTTTAGGGAGTTTAAAGCGAGTGAGGTTTGAGTGTACAGAACTCGGAAATTCTTTATCAGAATATGATGAGCCGTTTAATGCTTTTTTGCGTACGAGGGTGAGGCTTGCTTTCACTTTGGTGATTATGTCGCAGCTCGTCACTAAAATAGCTGTATTTGTATTGTGGTGACCTCGAGATTTTCAATTTTCAATTTTGCGCAAACCAATGCAATGCTTCTTAGAGCCACCGGAGTCTAGGTTAGGATGCATTTGGGAATACAAATGTTCCAGTAGTACATCGGGATAATCCCTAAGGAAAAACTCGGCCTAATCCGGTTACTTACAGTAGGTTATAGGGCACAGAAACTGCGCTGCCTGAAGTTGCGCGTTATGCGGGATAGGGAGGTGCTGTTTTAGTTTGCAAAGTATTGGTGTATTGCAATATGTTTAGAGAAAATAAGTGACGAAACGTAATGTTCACTGAAGGCTCCGAGTGTGACGAGTGTGACCATTGCTGGGTTCAGCCAAAATGTAGCAGAGAGTAGGCGAATACGTAGCAGCCTTGGGCAGACAACAGTGACCACGTTCTGGTGGTTGATCAGACGGCCGTTGATCCGTTCGTCGAGCTTGGCAATTGGTCTGCAAACTTTTAGTCCTCAGTCGAACAGACATCGTCAGCGCGCAGTTGAGTGGGTGCTTCTTCCATGCCTAGCTGCGTTTATGTGGATTGTGAAGAGTATCTAATATCCTTCCATGCGATTGGCAAATTGGTATATACCTTTCTTGTAGCAGTGTTGGCCCGATCGTGATTTGCACTGCCTTGTGGTCTGTATGTCTCGTATTTCATTGGTTGGTTGGATGGCTGCTTTGGGGTGTTTCAAATTCGTTTTCGATTGGTCCGTTCCCGGTCTGTGTTGCGTTGTTGTCTTTTTTCCTTTAATTTGGTTGGTTGTGATGGAAATTTCTATTTTTTGTAGTTTCCTTACTTCAGTCTGATTAGCCGCTTGTACTTCCGTGTTTGATGTAGGTATTTACTTCCCGTATTGGTCAATTTGGTTGCAGCGGAATAGTCAATTTGTTGAGTTGAACTTTATTCTTCTCCGATTTGTCGAAAGACATGACTAAGTTAATAAAAGACGAGACAATCGTCATTCTACCGGCTGACAAGGGACGCCCGACAGTCAACATAGACAAGCTGGACTACATTAACAAAGCGAAAGCTCTACTGAGCAACACGACTACGTGTCGCCTCATCGAGAATGACCAAAGCAAACAACTTGCGAAAAAAACAATAGAAAACGAGAGAAAATCAAAGAGGTTCAAAGGATCACAAGAGAGGAGTACTAGAAAATGGACCTGGCGATTCGCTGCTCCTACGTACTCCCGAAAGTACATTAAGAAACAACACCGCTACGATCAATCGTATCACTCACGGGGACTCCCGCCTACAACCCCTCGAAAGAAATGTGGACGAGTTTGAAATATCTCATCAGTGGCTCACAACACTCAGTCATCAACGCCGGGCAGTTCTTGTGAAAACTGTAGAATATAAGCATCGGAGGGGATGAAATGATGTTTTCCATCGGTGCAAACTTACTTTTCACATCGCTAGATCATGACACCGCCAAGATAACTGTCGCCGGATCACTTGACAGACATGGCAAACCAAATGGGTCCCTGGAAAAAAATCTCTTTGAAGTGCTCAGCCTATGCCTGAACACATATTTTGAGTTCAGCGGCAAGTACTACGAACAACTACGAGGAACACCGATGGGATATCCGTCTTCTGGATTTATTGCAGAAGGTGTAATGAAAAAACTGGAACGAATTGTACTTCCGGATATGAACCCCAAGATATGGATGCGCTACATAGAGGACACTTTTGTCATCATCAATAGGAGTGAACTTCAACGAACAAGTCAACTAATAAACACACGTTTTTGACGATATCCAGTTTACAATGGAAGCAGAAACCGATGGGAGACTGGCATTCTTGGACGTTTTCAAAACTGACAATTGCAGACGCAGGTCTACAGAAAGGCAACAGATTCAGACCAAATTCTCAGCTACCACAGAAATTATCCGAACCGTCACAAGCAAAGCTGTATCCGGACTCGTTTCAAGCGCATTGAAACACACTGCAAACCTACGTAGTCAGAAGGGAGAGAAGAGAAACGCCTTTACAGAGCTTTTCAGAGAAATGGGTACCCCAGAAACTACATCCGGTGAGCTCTCATAAAACCCGATTCGGTGAACCCAAAGGCACAAGGAGAAGGCAAACGGAACACACTTCTATACGTCAGGAATATTTCGGAAATGACCTCACGGCTGCTATGGCAGTACAACACAACAGCGTCCGACAAACCTGCAAGCACACTACGGAGAACACTATCAAACCCGACGGGACGATTGGATACAATGTTGAGAAACATCGTCGTGTAAAAGATTCAGTGTGGAGATTCTGATAAACACCACGTGGGACAAACAGGAAGGAAGTTCTCTACCAGAATACATGAACGCAAACTTGCAACTAAGAGGCACGATGAATTTTCTTTCGTCTTCATGCACGAAGACCAAAATGTACACAAATTCGACAGAAGCATGGTTGACATATTGACTCAGGCGAAAACAAAGAAAGAACGTGAATTCCTGGAAGCATGGCACTCCGTGAAAATAGCGTAAATGAACATATCGAAATCGACCAAATGTATCGACCAGTGTAAGCAAAATAATTACGGAACTACAGAACGCAGACAAGGAAAAACTAAAACAAACTACAAAAAATCGAGGGGAGCGTCACATTTCCCAAACCACCACCGGACCGACGAACCGGAGGAGAATAAAGTTCAACTCAACAAATTGACTATTCCGCTGCAACCAAATTGACCAATACGGGAAGTAAATACCTACATCAAACACGGAAGTACAAGCGGCTAATCAAACTGAAGTAAGGAAACTACAAAAAATAGAAATTTCCATCACAACGAACCAAATTAAAGGAAAAAAGACAACAACGCAACACAGACCGGGAACGGACCAATCGAAAACGAATTTGAAACACCCCAAAGCAGCCATCCAACCAACCAATGAAATACGAGACATACAGACCACAAGGCAGTGCAAATCACGATCGGGCCAACAATGCTACAAGAAAGGTATATACCAATTTGCCAATCGCATGGAAGGATATTAGATACTCTTCAAAATCCACATAAACGCAGCTAGGCATGGTAGAAGCACCCACTCAACTGCGCGCTGACGATGTCTGTTCGACTGAGGACTAAACCTTTGCAGGCCAATTGCCAAGCTCGGCGAACGGATCAAAGATCATTTATTAACCACCGGTAAACGCACCTGAGCTACCTATATTTCGGCTCAGGCTTGATGTAGTCACAGCTTCTACTTTTAACGCAGGACTGGAAGGGAGAAGCAAGGTATATTGTGCGCGTAAAACGCACACTGTTGAATGGGTTGACTGGATGATTTGCGTTTTTCAGAGGACAATGGTGTGGTCCAAAAACCTTTTAGCTTTTAAGTGGAACAAATACTGAGAGCAAGTGTGGGCAAGCGATGCAAAGGACATATCATCAGGGTCACTAATTCTGTCCGGCTGGAAAACAGTATAAACACTGATTGAGCGGTGGTGTCGTATGTATTATATATGTATTATTATGTATTATGTATGTGTTATGAGCAAAACATCCTGAAGATTAAATATACAGGAGAATAATCGTAGTTCCAGTTCATCGTACATTTGATACCAGGTTGGGCTAGTGGAGGATATGAACAGTTTGTTGAATAAAATGGTAAAGAGGGAAATACCAGAGAATGTAGAGGATTTAGTACGGTGTGATGGTGCGGTTGGTAGCAAAACACTAGCGCAGGATGTAAATTCTGAAAACTTCCAAGTTTTTCTATATTTGGCGGGTTGATTGGAAATATCGAGTGGATAGACTCCAGACTTGAGCAAACATCCAGCTTATGGATACTTGCATGGAACTCTCCATTTTCCCGGCACCCTAAGGATATTGAATCCTTTGAATTGGCATGTAATTAGTATAGGGGCTGTACAGGCTTGTAAGTTGCAGGTTGTGTCAATTGGTTTGTCTAATTTCATAAATGAAAACGTAATGAATGCGACAGTAAGAGATAATAGAAATGGGAGAGAGTATTTGGTTACGAATGTCACTAATGTTAATCTGATTAAGGGGATTGCGGATAGGGCAGCCACCTTACTTTTCATGTCCAAGACGTGGGAAATCCAGCAATGAGATAGCAAGATTGGGTGGTTACACTAGGATAGAAAATATAGGAGGGATGTCAGGCTTTGTGTCGGAGGCACGATGGTAAACAGATGTGATAGTAGGTGAGGGTGTAATGGAATGCGTTTCGGAGCCTGTATCGTCAACGGACGAGATAAGCGGCGTAGCGGCTGAGGTAACAGGGACAGAAGGAATGCCACTGTTTGAAGTGAAGCCTTCTCTAGTAAGCAGGTGAGAGGCACCTCTATCGTGCGGAACTGATATCAGAAGCGAAGTGATGAAATTAAACCTGAGGTATTCATTTGACTCATCGGGCCAATCAGCTGCAAATCTGGTATACAGAATTACCCAACATGTACAACCTCAAATCCTATTAGACCTATCGCGAGAAGACGGCCCTCAGCAAACTACTGAAACATAAAAGTGGACGTGCCTTTCACAAAAACATTCAAATTTCCACCGATATGACATTTTTACGTTTCAAGATACCTACATCGTTGGACATCACTTTATATCCCATGATGAGTAACCGAGTGGTTGACCGATACGCATGTATCTACTTCAGCGTGTAGCATTTCGCCCAATCCTAGTATGCATGCATTCCACCTCGATAGCTGTTCCCCCTGATTGCATATTCAGCTGCATCCCGTGTATGCTGGGCACAAAAAGTGGATTACCTTGCCTGAACATTCTTTCCTAGACTGGGTGGGTGCCAGCTGGGGTTAAGTTAAAACAATCCTAACACCAGCATATCCACAACACCCTGTAAATCAGCCAACTTAATTTCACCTACCTAAATAGAATGTGATATCGATAAACCCTCATGCAATGTTGTGTGTTAGTAGGTGTGTACACTTGTTTCAAAGCGAATGTATGCACCGGATGACTAGTAACCCTTTCACCCAAAGTGCAACATTAGAGAAGAATTAGACTTATGGTGTGAACTGATGTGTTCTCAAACTACTTACAGAGTGGTGAGTAGAACCTATGCGATTGGTAGGTTCAGTCGAAGCAATAAAAACCAGTAAAAAACCGTAAGATATAAGATGGGATATAACATCCCATCCTACAACGTGTTTTGACTCATAAACTTTCGACTTGCCTTCCACAAGGCTCTCCTTGTTTCCAGTGATACCTGGATCAAATTCGGTCCAGATCGCCTAAGAATATCTATACTTACGTCCAATATCTTTCTAGTTGTACATCAATGAGAAACGCACATGTCGAGAGAAAACAGTTTGTGATCACGCGTATTTGAAAACATACGTTGATACGCCAGACACC